>JBAMYA010107037.1:0-19743 GCA_037176975.1 Arrhamphus sclerolepis | reverse complement strand
TTATAGACTTTTCTTTCTTTTTTGCATATGTAGTAGAGGGAGAATGCGGAGGGAGACACACACACACACACACACACACACACACACACACACACACACACACACACGTAATGACTATACCTCCATTTAACTAGTGTTGCAGAGAAGTCATGACCTAAATGGGTTAGGATTGGAGCATCACTGGTGATTACCACTGTAAGCCGTTGATATATGGCATTTATAAATAAACCATCGGGGAACACGTTTACACTGCGTCATGGTCAGAGACAAATACTGAGATGTCACTGCTCATTATTTATATAATTGCAATGCCATTTTTTCCAACTTCCTGTTCTGAGTGTCACGTTGAGGACAGAGAATTGGTTTCTTATTCTGTTTGTCATCATAAAACAAAGGATCTTTAACACCATTCTTGAGGTAAAACAATTACGTCATAAATGACATCAGCAAAAGCTGACATAGAAAAACAAAGACATTTCAATTTATTTTATGTGTAGCATTTAGTTTCAGAACTTTACCTGGAAAATAGCAGCTTAAACCATTGTTTCTCATTAAGTAAGGACTAAATCACATGCTATTTATGTGGGGTAGTTGCATTTTTATTAAGCGCAGTGGTCATATAATCACCTGCAGTTCCTCCTACACTAAGTATAACATAAACACCTTAAACATATTTGAGGTTTTAAGTGCATACCATAGCAGATGTCAGAGAGATGAGAAACACAAATGCAAAGACAGAAAAGAAACTCAGCCAAAGTGCTGTTTGTTGGTTTGGTTTTTTCTTTTCTCATTTTTCTCTTTTGTTGGTGATGAAATTTGACCTTTAGACCTGTGTTTGTGTGCAAGAATTTTCCCCCTATGTGTTTCTGCTGTTCAGGGAGCTTATGCATTATTGATTATGCCTGCTGATGGCCGAATGTCTGCATGTTCTTTTTCAAAGTGTCACGGAGAAGTCACATCTATTAGTTTCTGTATGTGTATGTGGACATTCAATGTCCAGCTATTGTGTTAATCACCACTGTGTGTGTGTGTGTGAGATGCAGCACCACAGATGGATGACACACATAACTCTCGCACACGCCTCACTGGCAGTAAATCCCAACAGACCACACAGTCCTGCTAACAGAAGGTTTTCTTGTCAAAGTGTCCTTGACAGTCAAGCCATGTCCGCTCACTAATCATACAGTAAGTCATATAAAAACCTCTCCAAAATGAATAAAATATTGTGTAAATATTCTTGCCTAGCAGTAATCAGAGGCTGTGTAGAAGCAGGAAGGTAGACAGTGTTATAATTGATTATATTTCCTCCTCTGGTTTCTCTTTGATTTGTGCCACAACTTTTTGCATCTTGACATTATTCCTTTATGAACCACAATAGCCTGATTGGAAAATATTATGCAAACTTCCATTACCAAATGTCTCCATTACCAGGAACTGTCTGCCACAGTTTTCCTCATGGAGGTTTCAGAACACTACTGGCGAGGGCATGGGGTTGGTTATGTGGTAGAGCCGATTTTCAGCCCCAAAGAATGTAAAAGGCCAACACATTCTCACTCCCTTACCGTCACAAATTGACACTTGGGGCAACGCCCCCGTGCATCACAGGTTGAAGCGAAGGGTACCCCTTTTTCATCATTAATTGACGCGGGGATTGAGGGAGGGGGTGGGTGGGTAATACGGGGATGGGGGTTGGGGTTGGTGGGTTTGGGGGTGGTAAAAAGAGGAGGGTTGGGGTTGAAAATATGATGAGGGTTAGGCTGTAGGAAGGTTGGGGTGGGGCGTGAGGGGTGGGAAGTGAGGGGGTGAGGGGGGGAGTGAAAAGAGGAGGGTTGGGGCTAAAAATATGATGAGGGTTAGGCTGTAGGAAGGTTGGGGTGCGCGATGCCCGATGCGTCAACATGCGACGCTGGATGTGCACGTCAAAAAATGACAGAAAAGGGGTACCCCATGCGTCAAACATGTGACGCTCAAGCCCGACGTGTCAATATGCGACGAGTTGGGAGTGAGAACGCGTTGAAAAGACGCACAAAACTCAGCATCTATCTCAGCTCCTCTCATGCTGATCTCATTCTAGTTTGTTTGTAATTGGTGGTTATGTTGATGTCACGGCAAAGCTTCAATTACATCACAGCTGAAACTGCTGAAGAATGATTATGTTCCTACAAAAGGCCATTGGATCCCACCATGGTCACACACTGTAATGGAGACACAACACTGAAAGGGCTGAGAGACTGACTGGTCCCTTCTAATGCAAGTCAATCTTCATATCACAGATTAAAAGTTGCTTCAGTTTTTGCATGCTTTTGAGTGATGCTCGAGAACAATCTCATCGAGTGTAACACAGTTTCTTAGATCACAATCCCCCTGTAACAGCAGAAAATTCTTCTGTCTTTGCATGTGATCTCATTGTGTATTCAAAAGTATATTCATGTTGAGGACTTAACATTGCCTGGCAAGTTAACACATTTGAATGAAAATCACATCACAAATAAAATACGAGCTAAAGCAGGGCATTAGATAGGTCAGAGAACACATTCCTTTAAGCGTTCGAAAGACCCTTAAAGCAGTGGTCCTCAGCCTTTTTTGTACCATGGACTGGTTTAATGAATTAAACTTTTTCCACAGACCAGGAAGAGTCACGGGGGTTCCAATAACAAAAAAAAAACCTTTATAGTACCAGTTTATAGTATCTAATCTAAATGCAAATAATTACAGTTTATATTAGGCAATTACAGTTATTCTCCTAGGGATGTGTATTTTTCAGCATCTTTGTCTCTATCAAGTAGTGACGTATAGAGGTCCCAGAAGCAGGAGAAAGAGGCAAAAGCGATCCAAAGAGTGATTTATTTCAACAACAGACACATGGCAAAAACTGTGGAAACCAACCTGGCATGAACCAGACAATGACAGCACCTTATATACACACACGAGGGTAACGAGACACAGGTGAGACCCATCAGGGAAACGAAGATCAGGAACGTCAAACAACATGACAGACAGGACTTCAAACTAAAAGCAGGAAACATCCAATAAAACCTAAACTGTCACAGACTCAGTGTGGCGAACCAGTTTTGAGGGTTTCATGACTTTATTAGCCAGGTGGTCACTGCAAATTAGTGTGTGTAAAGCTTATGCATCACAGCAATTAATCCCTAACTTAGGTAGTAATCTTGGTATTTTCTTTTAAATGCAGCTTTCTTTTTGGTGGCAGTCTAAGACTCTTCTGCTGTTACATCGTTTGCTCGTTCCTTTCTGGAAAAAACTGTGGAAAAACAAAAAGTGGTTGGTTTGTTTTTTTGGCTCATTTTTTTTAAAGGGTTAGCATCTTTCACTAATGCGTCAAACCATGTGGCAGTGAGGCAAGAGACATTTTTTTTGTTTTTTGTTTTTCTGCAAAATAAGATATGGAAGACCAACAAAAGAATAACAACTTACTAATTTCTTGATTACTAAATTTTTCTTTATGGCCTTGTCCCAAATGATTCATGGATCAGTACTGGTCTGGGGACCGGGACTGGGGGAACCCTGCCTTAAAGGACAATATAATGACTTCTTGGCCATCTCAGATTTCCTCTGTTGCTTATTTACATGATCTTTCACAAACTGCAGATAGGTGGCAGTTTTATTTCCCAGAGCAGTTTTCTCCTTGTTCTTAGTTGTAGTTCTGATGTTATATTTATGAATATTAATATTCACAATGTGACCAAAGTCTGGTATAGGGAGTTGCATAAAAATGAATACCTTGAAACTGAAGTAAAGAGTTAACAAGCTGTCTTTTGATGTTTATCCTCTACTGAGAATGGACAAGAGCAAGAGGAGAGGAAAGGGAAAATAAGGCTTTTAAGGAAGAAAGTCAGAGAAAAAGGGATATAAAAAAGAACTGGGGGCCATCTTCCCAGACAAGCTGGCACTGGTGCTTGATATAGTAAAACAACATTGAGTTCTAAACCGATCAGATCATCCTGATACAGCCTGCAAAGGCTCAGCTAAGCATAAAAATTAAAACCATAAAGACTAAAGTTGGAAGAATAAGAGTACAATGAAAAAGAGAAAAAATGTATCATTATCAAGCCTTTATCTGCCAAGAAGTTAGCTGTCTATGATTATGTATCTTGTTCAGGTGGTGATTTTACATTTTAGATGTTGCATCCCACTTGTACACAGTGGATTGAAGTCCTCAGAAATCTTTAAAGATGCACAGATTCACTTCATTTTGGTTTGGTGAAGGTTTTTAAATCACGCAGCACTGCACTTTTCGCCTTTATTCGTAGGTTTATTCGAAGGTCCTCATTCACACATACATTCGCATCCTCGTCAGTTGCAGAGCTGCTCGATTCCCTCTTCCACTCTCAATGGACTGAGATCATGTTGGCCTCATCATATTTAATTAGCTTCTCCTAAACACTCTGTCCTCTAATAAATAAATACTGTAATGCAGAATACAGAGATACTTTACCTCTGTGCCTGATGGTATTTGAGGATATGGTGGGTGGACCGAGTGACTGCCAGTTTTAAATTAGTATTCCAACTCACCAAAAAAACTGGATGATCATAGTATTCTTCAATAAAGGACTGAATTTAATCCTCAAGGCTTGAAACAAGGCAATTAGACTTCCTTTTCTTGGATTCTGATGATGTTTCACTTTCCATCCAGAAGGCAGCATCCTCCAGTTGCCTTGATTCAGGCCTTGGGGATTACCTGAAATATTGAAAATGAAACTCCACAGTCCATGATTTTACTGGAGGAAGTTGCGTAATTACACAAGGAAGTCCAGGAAACGAGAGTCACCTTTGCTCAGAGCTAGAAGGAGTAAGCAGAACGAACCGCCCGCTTGCCTAAACGCTTACACACAAACATTTTCTCTGTGGCACACTCCCTCTGTCATGACAGCATGCTATTAAGCCAATTTCCCCAAGGGAATCATTAAAGTTTCATCTTATAGGAATAAGAATCTGGAGGAGATTTGGGGGAAGTGAGCAACTGAAAGACAGAGAGATATGGAGAGGAAAGAGTAACTTGGGTTCAGCGATGCGAAGCAGCTACTAGCCCTTGTTGTCAATGACAAGAAGTGAAAGATACATGCCCTCCTCAAACCAGTCTGTCCTGTTGACCTCATGGGGGGGGGATGCGTCCAGGTGTGTATGTATGTGTGTAAGAGAGAATAGCCACTCTCCCCTCAGGCTCGAGTGAAGGACTTGGTTTCACACCAGTGAATGCGCACACAGAGATAAATGCAAATCTCAAGAGATGAAATGCACACCTTCACTTTAAACTTACATATAATAGACTCATCTTATTTGCACCACTGCTACAGCAAAGGTACAAACAATATAGACTTTTATTTTACGTGAATAATTATTTCAGTTTAATTAAACACAGAGACAGTATAATATGTATTAAAAATGACTGAAACGTGTTCAAAGTAGAAAAGTGATTGATATGAAGAAGAAAATATTTGCACAGAAAATTTTCATCACATTAGAAGATTTCACTTAAAATCTTTTACAGTTAGATAAAGTATACACAGCTACCCCCTCTTTTAGTCCTATGTTTTTGTGTAAAAACAAAATAAAAAGTAATGATCATAATGGGTCGTATTATTATTAGGATAGAGCAACCACAGATGGACACCAAAATATAACTTTTTCCACCATACCATTTCTTAAAGTTATACCAAAAATTAAAATTAATATTGATAAGAATAATACGGGTAATAGGTCCATATTTTTTGGTAATGAGGTGAACCTTCTGGATCTAGCTCTGACAGACATCTCTTGCAAACGTTTTACAGTATTCTGTACAGTTTGCCTCCCATCCCTGGATGGTTTATTTCATTTCCTATACCTCTCACATTCCTTCTGCTGTTTCTTTCCCATCAAGCTTGCTGCAGTTCTTTAAATCCCACCTCCTTCTCAACAGGCTCTAAATCTGTTACGTTATATCACCCCCAGTATAACTAAGTACACCTAATAAGTGAGGATTAAAGCAACACAACAGAACTGCACGTTGAATGGTGCCCTAGCATTGCTACTACTGGATTAGTAAGTCATATATACGCCAGGATATAAGGTAATGTGGCCGGCTTCAATAGCAAGGGTATTTATAATGACGATAACAGACAATTGCACTTCTCAACCAGAGGGGGGTGCTAAAGAGCACAATGTTATGTGGTGTTGCTTTAAATGGGACACAGTGTAAGATTTTCTCCCATCTAGCGATGAGGTCGTATACTGCAACCATTCTTTATTCCGCTTCTTATGCGGTCAGCACAGAGATGTGAGAGTTCACCGGCAGCTGCACCCGACTCATGTGAGGATGAGGCCGGACCGGGCCCAGGAAGGAGGGAGGGAAAGGAGGGAGAGAGCTGGGAAACGGAAGGGGTGCCAGGCCCAAGCGCTACAACCGGGCATCCCTACCGGTCAAAACAACAAGTGCTTCTTCTAAAATGTTGCAGCTTTGATGGGGAAATGTTCTTTCTAGAGTCTGACATCCATTTTAGAAGGATCCACTACCGAGACAGTGAGAGGGAGAAGAAGAAGAAGGTTGGGGCAGTGAATCAGCCAGGGCTAGCTGAGAGTTTGTTGTGGTAGTGCTAACACAAATGTAAAATGCGAAGCTATATTTTCCTGGATGTTCCCTGCCGTGGACCGTAGTTTAAAGATGGTGATGCAAAATGGCGATCACCATTGAATACGTCAACGCAATGTATATATAAATGGCAAATTCAAGACCTACCAGAACACTGTGATTTGTTGATGGAAATAATTACTAATTAATAAGGTCATACTTTTGAATGAAATGGTCCATTTTTGTTCATAGACAACCTGTAATATCACACAGTGTCCCTTTAAATCAGAGTCAAAAGTCATGTTTTATCATTAAAAAAGCCTTTACTTGACTGACTGAAATGGCTCTCTATGACCCCTGCTTTGCTTTTCCCTCATGGGATTGCCTTAACATACATCCAGATGCTGCAGATCAGCAAACTGCCAGAACTTCAACTTTTATGGAGGTCTACACAGCTGCTGATGATCAGTTCATCGGGGGCTGATGATTAGCAGAACCTGGTTGCAACTTATTCTGTGAAACTCTGCCAAGGGGTACTTAGTATTGCCCTTTTGCTGGCTAGTGTGAGCGTAACTGAATTGTTGCATTGCTGGTGTCCATCCACATCACCAACCTTTCTGTAAAGTTAGAGCCTACACACACATATTTATGGCATAGGCTTCACTTTTGTTTATGAAGAAAAGACACAATGTAATTTCACAATAAAAGTAAGCGCTAATGGTATTTTGATTAGACACCCAAATTGCCTAAAATGGCTACTAAGTAGAGCATATTCAAGTGATTTCTGTAGCTCTGTCACTTCCCCTGCACTATCACACACAAAAGTGGATGGAGGTTTTAACTGTGCCCATTCACAGCCCAGAGTCAACATTGTCGCTTAGCACTCTCTTTTATTCTCATTGTAGTTTTTGTTCTCTTTTCACTTTGCCAGGGTAATCTGCCAAGTGGTGACACATTTAAAACAAGCATTTTACTTTGTTCTGTTCTCCATCAAGGAGCAAAGTTCTAAAGACAAGGTTGTGCTTAAGAGTCTTTAATGTTTTGTCCCTCCAGAAAACCTGTATTCAACTGGTTTGTACTTTAGTTTTCTTAATATTTTTACAAGTGGCTTACAGAAAATTTGTGTACCTTCTGAAAAATATTTTTTCCTCTCCTTGACAAGCATATATTTGGGAGTCTCAAATGGCTACCAGCTCAAAAAACTCCCACATATAATAATTCTGTCACTTCTCCAGCAGCCTAAGTCTAAAAATGTCATTCAGTGAGCCCATCAGTTTTGTAGGGTACCATCACAACATAGTACCATTTTAGACTGGAGTCAACCAGCCTCGTCATCTTTTTCTGCATACAAAATGTTAATTGGCAGGTCAGAACTTTTTCACTTTTGCTTCTTATTCTGTATTCTCACCAGAAAATTCCCATCATTAGTTAAATTGTTCATTTAAATTATGGAATTAAGCTGACAATACTCAATGCTCTAATATGCTAATAATACTCTATTGATCTTATCAAAGATAACAAGGAAAGTTTTAAACTTACTAAAGGTATATTTTTATGGAAATATTTAAAAAGAAGTTTTCCAGCAAAAGTTGAAAATTCTGCATGCTGCGTTTTTGTTTTTGAAAGAAAATACAGAAACTCAACACTCATGTATGCAGACAACTCACCAGGCACACATCAACTATATGACTGCCATTTCTTCATGTTGGCATCTAATATTTAAGCTTTTTCTGAGGCAGTAAAGAAAATCATAATGTTCCCTCCAATATGCTTCCCTGTTTGGAATACGTCTCCTAAAGTATCCTCGCTCTGCCTGTTCAGTGACTCATAAGGTGTCATTTATGGACTGAGTATTGAGGATTCTGTATGGTGTCTTTGGAGTCATCTTGGCTGGACATCCACAGTACCAAACTGGATTCAGTTATCCTAAACAACGCTGAGATTTCTTTATACTTCCAAACCTCACAGGCATCGTGGCAGCTGCTGTCAGTCATGGTCAGTCTCTTCAATGCAAGTGCTCCCACCAGAGGCAAGATGGAGCAGTTTAGAAGTGTCCTGGAAGCGACCGTCTACTCTGCTCTGCTAAAAACGCATGTTTACACGTAGAAGATCACGCTGACATGAAGTCTAACAATGGGCATAGATCATGAAAGACATGAGTGGGCTTGACTCACACATCCATTAACCTGTGGAGGCTGTGGGAAAACTACTGTAAAGTTGGTGTTTTGGAAGTGATTTGAACCACTTAAGAGGAGAGACTCAGTTTAGAAATTGAAAAAAAAACACATTTGACACAACTGTATTATTCAGAGAAAAAAAAAAAAAAAAGACATGGCAAGCTCCAGTCCACTGCTCTGGTCTAGAAGCCTTGAGGTAAACTCACAGCCTCAGGAATCCATCCCAGCAGGTGGAGCATCACATCAGAAACACTTGTTTTCAGACATCTCCTTTCTTTGAGGCTAGGCTTCTTTAGAACAGCAAATGTAAAATATTTAAACGGTGAGATTAGAGCTAAAACACACCTCCAAGTTTATTTCATTAATTGGATTTAAAATGTAAAAAATATCAGATGTAAAACACAGCCTCACCAAATATATGCATCTTGCATTGGCACAATATTATTTATAATTGTTGTACTTCGGATTTCTTGTGAGAAAATGTAAGTAAAGCACAAACACATGTGCAGATTTAGTCTTTGTTTTCAGCTGCTATTTTATATTTGTTAGTTATTGCATGTTGCCATGAGTACCATCTGTGTATGTTAAGTAATTACATTTCCTCCTCTCATTTTGTTATCCATACTAAAAGATAAAACCAACTTACCTAGCTTACCTGTGAGTATGTGGGGATTTAGGTATGATGTTGTGCTTTCAAGGTAGGCTTTTTCTTCTCTTTATTTCTGAATGTAAGAGTCAAAACAAAGCTTATTAATCTTGGACTTGAGCTGGAGTGCTTATGGCTCGAGTGGATGCATTCACTTTATTTCCCCTTTTTTTGTGACCTACTAGGGTGAAACAATGCTGGGATGCTGACACATTGATGCACCTGTTATGCACATGTATGCAAATGCAGCTAAAAGGAAACACAAATGAGACGATTTATACTTCATTTGAGGTACAGAAATTGAGCTGAGTGCATGCCTTCCTTCTACTTTGTTCTGTCATGGCAATCCCACCACACAAGCACACACACGCACAAACGTGCACACATATTTAAGAGAGCTTTTGCAGGCAGAATGAAAGCAATAATGTGGAGTAAAGAAGTAGGATATTTGCTGAGAGGAAAGAAATAAAGTCAGTGTGAGTGCTCTGATGTGCATGTGTGTGTATAACATGTGTTTATGCGAGTGCATCAGAATGACAGCCGTCAGAGCAGCACTTCTCAGCCACCTGATTCTCTCCCATCTGAGATCTTCGGCGAGGATTATAAAACCAATCAGCAGATGGTGATTGCTGCAGCCAGCCTCTGATTGGATCGCAACCTGGCCACTGCCATCAGATCTGCAAAGAGAAAGAGTGAGAAATGAGAAGACTGGGGGAAAGAAAGAGATGAAAAAAAGAGATAAATAAAGACAGCTGTGACAGGGAAGTTAGTAGGGGGTGGATGAAAAATAGTGAGAGTGAGACGGAGCGAGCATATGATCAAAATCTTCAGGATATTTTCTCGGTTTTCTATCTCTATTGTGATAAAAAAGAAGAAAAGTTGAGTGTGTTTCAATTTTAAGGTTCTTAATGTACCTGTATCAGCACAAATTACATCATTTCAAGTGTCACACATTATCAAAGGTTCCCTTATCATATGTACTATATATACATTGCACAAGGTTTCAGTTAGATAAAACTGCTGCAACACAAGATTATATGACAACTAATAATAGAGAGGACCTCATATTAGTATATGACAGGATACATCAGGCACTCCGTTGTAAACAAACAAACACTCCTCAACAGTACAGTACAAAAGTGGAGAGCCACTACACCACTGCCAGTGGCAGATGCCTGTGGACCTCAAAAATAGGGAGAACAGCTGGAAATCACACATCGAGTCAAACCTCTCAATGCTGAACCGCAGACCGAGGTTGCTCAGGAAATGGCAGGTGTTTTGCAGGCTTTTTATAGCTTTCCACCTACCCCTTTTTAATAACAACTACAGCAGTTCCTGGGTTCAACATAAATACAGTGACATGCCTTTGTGACTACCGACATGGAGTAGTGGTTCCATCTCTCACCAACACTGAAAACAATTATTTTTCTCCTCTAACAAATTCCTAATTCATTCAAGAGATTCACTTTTGGCCAAACCCTGGCTAGACATGAATTGCAACTCTCATTTTCTCTTTTGAAGGTCTCTAAATGCATTTTCATACACTAAAATGTATATTCTATTGCTGATAGGTAATTTGTGTCTCTACATTAAACTGACAATGTACCACCGTAGTCTGACGTGCTCCACCCCAGAAATGTAATTCTGCTTTGGGTTGATGCAGACCACAACAATTGACATCAGTCTACTTGATGGCCTTGTGTTTCCTTCGATATCCTTTGCAATGTTGTTCCAACTCACAAAAGATGTTTCATTTGCACTGTTGCTATGTCTGAGCGACATATAGGAGGCAAATAAAAGGAAGCTCAGCACTGAAAGCTACAGCTCTGCAGAAAACAACATACGCCATCACTTAGTGTTTGGTGGAGTATATACAGAGCAACACAAGCAACAGCTTCTGCATTAGGTGAACATTGAAAATTAGGGCCATTTTTGGAGGCCATGAGTTAGTCCAATTTGTTTGCATATCCAGAATTTCTGTATTGCTATGCACAGCTAATAATAGGTTTTGTTTGGGACAGCTCTAGATTTATTTTTTTTCAGTGGCTTTTAGTCCCATATCAGACAGAGGATGAGAAAATACTGACCTGAATGTTGTAATATCTGACATTGATGGCACCGGTTCAGGCTCATAACAAGACTCCTGTCATCACAACCATTCTTTTTTTGTTTTTTTTCATGAATGAGATACACTGAATGGCATCATTAACTGCTGCTGCCACCATACAGCAGATACATACAGTACAAATATTAGCTATACATACTAAGTTGGACTAATTTGCTCCTATGTATGAAAGTTCACAACTTGCAGATTTATAAGTAGAAGCTGAAGACTATCTCTACTCTTAATTGTGGATGCTATGAATGTCGGTACCTATTCATATTGTTTGTAGAAGATGTACACAGTTGTTGCAAATATTTTATTGTGTAATGGCTGTAAAGAAGGGTCCCCTGGTGATGTTATCTTTCCTAAATCTGACAAAGGATCAAGGAAGACATGACATATAAAAGTTCCAGAAACTGCTTCAAAAAACTGTTGATATAAATTTAAACATTTGAAACCAATACAGGAGGCCCAGCCAGAAGAAAGCCTGAAACCAGCTATGCAATGCAACTTTGGATTTCAGTCACTCATAAACTTAAGCAACAACAACAGAACTGCTGCCAACTTTCATCCCAACTGGTACAAGTATGTAACCTCAAACGCAGCACTCAAGCAGGCTGCTGATGAATAACAATGATCAAGACACTGGTTCTTCATGTTTAGCCAATCAACACTAGAGTCCAGAAAAGACCACCGGAAGCTATTATTGTCACTGGTATCACTGGATGCTGAGGTGTGTTTAACAGACAGTGTTGGAAAAGCTTTCTGATGCGAATTTAAAAAGATTGAATATTGAGAGGCAGTACAGATTTTCTGGTACCACATGACAGTTGTTTCATGGATCGGTTTTTGCTTATAAGAAAATACAAATCAGACCTGTACAAGTTATTGCAACTCCATGGCAACTGGGATTTACATATGGATACGGACTTCTGTTCACATTCAAATATTTGTTTCAAATCTTCCAACAATCTTCTATCCCTGTTATCAGCAGCCACCAGTGAAAGTAAAATTACTCTCCTGTCCGTGGGACAACTCATTATTTTACAGCAATATGTCACACTTCAACATTGACAAAACTATATCAGAGTTTCATGGAGACTATTTATAACATTATCAGTTTATTTTCTGGTTGATGATCACCTCTTCCTCCAAGCCCAGCTTCTTCACTTAATTAGGAGAACGAGAGCAGCTGACGCTGCTTTTTTGTGGACCTTTGTGTGGATGGAGGGAGGAGTGAGACACTTTTTTCGACCTCTAAATTTATATGTAAGAAAAGTCAACCATGGACTTTCTGTTATGTAAACAAATAAGAACTTTTGGTTCTCTGCGAGTTAGTGGTGCACCTCCTCCTCGTCTTTGGTGGCTTGTTTCTAGTTTTTGAAAGAAACAGTAGCCACAACAGAGCTGCTGTGGACATCTTGGCAGAGCTGACTCACTCAAAAAAGTAATTAAAAAGGAAAAAAAAACTAGACACTTTTTCACACTTTTTGCCACTATGTGAAGAAACAACAGAACAGAATAGAATGCATAGTTGGTAAGTTACCAACAGCCCGAGAGAAGAAACAGTAAAGTATGTATGAGGGGCAGAGGATGGGAATAAGGATATCTAAAAGCAACACCAAGGATTGTTATGCAGGGTCAAATTTGAGTTCATATAAGGTTTGGGTGTTGGGGAAGGGAGGAGGGGCGTAATTGTCCATAGATGTTTCAGTTCAGGACTTTTACAAGGAAGTGAAATGAGGCTGCTCGGGTGTTTAGGTCCATTAATGTGTGTACACCTTGAACATTTGCATAATTGCTTGTTCACTTTTTGTAGGGCAGCAAGTCAGCCACAAGAGAGTAAAAGTTTTACAAAATGTATACAAAATGTTAATATTGAAGGAATCCCCAGGGGAATCCCCAGTCATACTCTCTAACATTGTCTGCGTCCTGTAACGCAGTGGGGTGGGAAAAGAAGAAAGTAAAGTAATGCTTCACTGTGAGATTTCATGATTTCATGGACACATTCTGATTGTTTACACTACCACACTACATAGGCCACTACTATGAAATACACTCTATTGTAATGCATATAAATCAGATGTGTATATACTCCACAGAATAGAATTGTATTTCTATGAAGAGTTCTTTGAATTGGATTTCTAAGATACCTTGGACCCTATGAATATATTTGTGCCTACAAAAACTCATACCACTATAAAAGGTTCTACCAGTACAAGCCCAACACACAAATATACTCCACACAAATCGTAAAACTGCCTCTTTTTTTAACAAATCCAAAATAGAAGATCCTAGGTTGTATCCTATCTGCTATCTTAGTTCTAAGTGAATTTCTCTATGGCAAAATAACTAGGGAGACAATCTTTTGAGAGATGAAACAAGCTGCCAAAAAGACATAATCACATTTATCACTGTCTGTTGTTGGAGCATGCATGCAAGGGATGGGTGCTCATTCCTTCATTTTGGCCTGTGAACGTGAGATATGGCTGAAGGTGTGGAACAAAAGTTGATCACTGACCCAGTTTCAAACCAGAGCAGCCTGGCCAAAGGTCGTGCCACATTGTCTTATGTCTAAACCACTACAGACCAGTTCTTCTGACACATGTGGTCATGAAGTGTTTTGAGAAACTGATCCGACACCACATCATGTCCTGCCTCCCACCCACATTCAATCCATTTCACTTCACATATTAAACTAACTGATCGACAGAGGGCGCCATCTGCACAGCACTTCACTCCACCGTCGCCCGTCTGGAATAGCATGGGTGCTATGCCAGGCTGCTCTTTGTCGACTTTAGCAAGCGTCAGAGTTGGTCCCCGTCTCTCCACAGCCCTTAGTCTCAACATCGGCTCTCCGCAGGGTTGTGTACTGTACACCTATAACTGCATCAGCACCCACCCAGACAACATCATCATTAAATTTGCAGATGACACCACCTCAGTGAGCTTCATCTCCAGAGGCAATGAGAATGTTTATGGGGTGGTGGTGCTGGAGGCTGGTGGGTTGGTGTGAGGATAACAACAAGGGTACGCAGCATTCTGAGAGACAACACACACCCAAGACACCGGGTGATGAAATGAATGGATCACGGAAATGAAAGGATCACTATAAGCCTGTCATCTAGGTCTGCTCAAGTCTGTTAACGACCCATTAATTTGAATCAGGTATGTTGTGGCAGGAAACATCTAAATCTGCAGGGCATGCGGCCCTCGAGGACCAGGGTTCCCCACACCTGCACTAGGTGAACATTGACAATTAGGGCCATCTATGGAGCCATGGTTTGTGTGAGAACTTCTTAGAACAGTAAACAACTGATATCCTGGTGAGTTTCTCCAGCCACGTAATGCTGTTTTAGTATGCTAAATACATGTCAAATACAGTAAAAGACTATCAAAATTATTGACGCACTAAGCCAAACTCATGAGCATGCAACCCTGTCATGTTCTATGGTACCTGTGTAGGTTGGTAACTGAGCAATTTATGGTCTACTGCCTAGTTGTCCTGCACAATAACTTCTCAGCTGAGTTTGTTGTAAAGCTTCCTAACACCGCCAGATCGTTGTCATGTGTGTAATTTGAGGTGGGTCTTGCAAGTCAACATCAAGTGTCTGACTGTTAAATTTCAACCAATCTCCTTCTCTAATCTAGATTAGAGACTAACTGTGATCCCTTTTAGGAACTGAAGCAAGGAGAGGGTTAGTTGACAGAATACCTGGGTTTTGCTGATCCACACCTCCTAAGATGGAATAAGGGTGTCATAGAGGGTGACCAGGAATGTTACTAGAGCGGCAGTGTTGTCTGGTCCAAGGTTGGCAAGGCTATGGAGGAAGCTTTGCTTGCAGCTTCACAGATAGTGATTTTCTCTCCAGAAACACACTTAATGGAACAGGAGCCAGTATTGTTCTGTTCCCTCACCTGTCTTTGGCAAAGTTAGTCAGCCTCCTCAATAAAGACATGAATGTGCATTGTTGTAACAGCATCCTGTCGCAAGATTCATTGAAAGGCAAAGAGAGAGAGATCCTTAAAGTTGGTAAAGCAAAGCACATTACACTGGAGAACTGTTCATAACTGATGTTCCTGTATGTTGCATGCAGACTTGTGGAATATAAAATACAACTTTTTTCAGGTTGAAGGTTCTACATATGAGAAAATTATACAAAAAAAAAATCATATGTCCCTTGACATGTCTTAAAGTTAATTAAATGCATCTTCACTTGAACAACATCACATCACCAATTACATTGTTACATCAATGAATGAATAATGAACAAAAATAACCCAAATCTCAGGGATGATGTGTGAAAAACTCAGCACTCCTTTACTGCTTCCAAAGAAGTGAAGAAGGTAAACAGCAGCCAGGTGCTTTTAATTAAATGCACGCTATTACTAGGAAATGTGCACAATGTGTTTGTAACAAGTGTGAGCACCTATAAAAAGAGAGGTTTTGACGGTTTGCCAGACTGGAACATTAGGGTGTGTGTTAACAGAGTGACAAGAAGGAAAGAAAGTTATTGTCCATCAAAGTGTGGAGGGTAATAAGGCCATTTCCCAACAATTTGGAGTATATTAAAAAGCTATTCACAGGTGGAAAACATTCAGAAAAGCAGTCAAATGGTCTTATTGATTAAATCTTTGTAAATCTGTGAGTAGATTTACACATAAATTATCCTCTTTACTAAAAATCTGCTCTGGATTCATGAATTCATGCTGTGTATCTTTTTTTCTTTTTTTTGTAGTATATGATATATATATATATGCAAGAACATGTGTATGTTGGTGAATTTCGAATAATCACAGGCTGGGAGTGCACTTAAGAAGCTCATAAATTAGCATTAACTGTGCCCATGAATCAAAATAAGAGGAGGAAAAAGATGCAGATAATTGCACAATTCAGGTTACAAAGGAAAATCCACCGAGGAAGCAGTACTGGCAAATGCAGCGGGTCAAGTGAACATATATAGCTACCAAAGTATTAGTTCAGTCCTGGCTGTACAGTTGGAAACATGCAACATTTCAAAAAGAAAATTATCAATTTGAAACCATTGCAGGGTTCCCATACATGGAAAACCTGGAAATGAGAAAAAAAAAAGGTCAAATGTCCTGGAAGCGGTTAAGTTATCCTGGAAAATTATTACTGTTGTCACCTTATCTTCTGGCCAACACTAATTAACGTTCAGGCACAGTGCTTCTCTGCTTCCAGCCAGCGCACCGCCCCACGTGCCAGCCAATCAAATTTGCAGTGCAATGCTTCCAGTTGATTTTGTCGCAAGATTTAGTGACTTTTCAGACTCCGTTAAGGAAAATAAGTGAATGAAAACAACAACAAAAATGGGCAGTAATAGACAGAGATAGTAAGAGAGAACAGAAAGTTGAGTTGGGAATTGCCCAGTTGAACATTGTAACTCTAGTTTGTCATGCCAGTGAAGTGCTACACTGTAATCTGTGGGTTTGTTTGGATTATCCTGTGCTACATTTGTAGCTGTAGGCTGCACATCAATTGTCTGCGTAATAAACATATGAACAATCTGGGTAAATGCAAGTTACAACTGTAGAAAAGAACACTTCCAATGAATGAGAGGGCAGGGGAATGTGTTAGTGTATGACATGATAACTGGTCTCTGTAGCAGCTGAAAATGTCCTGGAATATAATTTCAGGGAAAGAGTGGGAACCCTGCATTTGCTGCACATGCTCATTAAGCACTGTCATCCACGTTTTGGTGATTGATTATAAAATTGGAAAGAAAACACTGACTGAAGTATGTATGCACAGGGCTGATAACCAGTACTTTTTATAACTTATTGCAGTGCCCGCTGTCCCTCCAACTGTTATTATGGCCCATTTACATTTGGCTGTGCACCAGCAAAGGTAGCATAGAACAGTGGGTGTAATTTTAGGGTTGAATTTCTAGATGTCAATCTTTAAGATGTCAATCCAGTAGACTGGCATTTAAAGAAAACAGTATGTGTGCATAAATTCAGTCAGCTTGGCCGCAGCTAATGCCTGCGTACAATATTCTGTCGAAAGCCTTTTGGGCATTCTTTGACTCCAGCTTTTGTGTCATATAGAAGCTGTGCATCACAGCTTTGCACAGTGGATAGAAAGAATATGATACACCATTCCAGTTTTTATACAGTTTAGCAAACTACAAAGAACCATGCTATCTGCCTTTGATCTGAGTCAGACAAAAGCTCATCTTTCCTATGGCACCATTTGGGAATGTTTCCTTTGATCCAAAACATAACTCCAGAATATTGCCTTTGATCCATGTAACAATGATTACAGAAAACAACATTTGAACAAAATTTGAGAA
Organism: Arrhamphus sclerolepis; assembly: GCA_037176975.1. NCBI lineage: Eukaryota > Metazoa > Chordata > Actinopteri > Beloniformes > Hemiramphidae > Arrhamphus > Arrhamphus sclerolepis. The sequence goes on along the minus strand of JBAMYA010107037.1, from coordinate 1,934 downwards.
TCGCTGATCAAAGCAATGTCAAGTGCCACACTCCCCAGATATCAGACACATTTGGGCCTATTCTGGGCTACATTTGGCTCAGTTACTGCACAAGTGAATCTGCCAGGCGTGGCCCAAAGAAATAGAGCAGGACTTATGGCATATTTTACAAATGAGATTCAAAAATTCGACAAGATCCAACACACAGGGACGTTAGAAAACTGTTTGAATGTGTTAAATTTGAGTAAGAATAAAATAAGTTGAGCAACTATGGGTAAGAGTGTCGTAAGTGCGCATGGTATATCATGCACAATTACATGGTTGTATGTGAATTTGATAAATGTGTGTCTGTGGTTGCATTGTTAGCAGGTGTTTGCTCACACTGTTTGTTGGCAAATTTGTTTAGTTGGCATCCCAGAGGGCTTTATGTGACCTGGGCATCTGTTGCCCTCTGCCCATTTTCTGCCCTTCATTGCCCTCTTATCTCAAACATCCATGACCTGTGGCTACCACACACACTCACAATAACACATGCATAGAAATGCTTGTGCTGGTTCAATAGGACCTGTGCTGCAAACAACAGATGTTTAGTTAAAAATGAGAATAAAAGAGGTTATGTTTATGTTTTGCGCATGCCACAAATACCAGATGTCGATGAAGTGTGGCGCATCATGATTCTGCATTTAAACAGAAAGGGTTGAGAGACAAGGTGCTATGATAGTCAGTCAGCCAAAGATCAACTGGCGTTTGTATTGGATACACTTTTGTGGAGGTCCATAAAATGCAAAGAGCAGGTTAGAAGGGGCAAATTATCACAGCTGTGCTCAGTAGGGGGATCTGTACAAAGTATGGCCTTGTATCTGTTTGTCTGTATTGCGGTTACAGCATACAAATACTTCCCTGTTTAATATGGGTAACATGAGATCGGAGGGCTGGGGACAAAGTCAAACAGTTAACTCAAACTTTGGGGACATGCATTAAACATTAAGCTGTATATCTTTTAGCACTATAATGAGTTCACAAGAATTTTATGTGCATTTGTGCAATGCAAAATAACCTTCCAGCTCACTATACGACATATCATTGCATTCCAGGTACTTCGTCAAAGGAAAAAAAAGAGTACCAACTACTGAGTACTGAGCGCTGCCGTTCTCAGGCAAGCCATGTTCATGTGCTGCTGTTTTATGAACAACTAGTCATGTGCCAGCACACAGAACGTGATTTAAAATTTTTTAAAAAGGTAATTCTATTTGATGTAAAGTCAGGACATCATCAAAGGCTCTACATCATTAAAATTCATTATTGAATCATTAAAATATTGTTTTAATAACAAACAGCCCTTCCCAACTAGGAATTGTGCATCGATATCTCACCTTGTTTTGTTTGTGAACAACCCCAAGGCAGAAAGGCAGGGTGTTTTTTGTCGCGCACCCTGTTTAGCCTTTGGAGGTAGCAATAGGGTCGTAACAATGGGGAGATAGCATCATGGAACACACTGCTCTTACCAACCACTCGTGTCACTCGGATGATCGCTCAAAGCCAACATGCTGTGTGTAATCACACAATGATTTGGCGCTGATCCGCTTCTTTCCAGTGTGTGTGAATTTCCAAAGGGGAACAGCAGCAGCTTAACAAAGATGGCTTTTCTTTTCTTTTTTTTTTTTTGCTCTAATATGATATATAGATATATCCCTTGATGAAATCCCTTGATGAAATGGTTTTGTGAAACTATTAACATAGCTCAGTGAAAGAACTAAACATTCACTTAAGTCCAGCCTTGACATCTGAGCAACAGTGCTTGATGTCACTACATCATTCCCATATGTATGTATATATATATATATATATATATATATATATATATATATTGAAGAATATATGTGCCCTTTTTTAAGCCGGGCATCTCAAATATCTAAGTTGGTTTCAATTTTACACGTGCCCCCAACACAGCATCT
>JBAMYA010106996.1:0-19749 GCA_037176975.1 Arrhamphus sclerolepis | reverse complement strand
CCACGAGTCCTCCTGAAAAAGGAGAAGAAAGAAGAGAGCGAGACTACGGAAGATAGATAACGTTGATTCTATTAAAGTCAGGAGAGTCAAGTAAGACAGGACAGATGCTCAGTGTCCAAATATATATATATATATATATATATATATATTTTTTTATTTATTTATTTATTTATTTTTTTGACTTGTCAGTATACGATCAAAAGAAGAATTTGCACAAAAACATTTTTTTTCTTTTAGATTGTGTGGAAAAAAAGTGATTTTAAAACAAAATGTTAAAATTGTAGAAAAAATTGGAATTATCTTACATAAGTATTATCTTACTTAAGTTATCTTACAGTAATATTACAACAACAAAAACAACATAATAATCTTAAAAAAAAGTCACATATTTTGTGACATTAGTGATTGCAGAATAAAATGTCTCAATCTTGCAAAATTTAAAATTTCACAACAAAATTAGCTTTTTTAACAAAGAATTTGCTTTTGATTTGTGATACCAAAAATAAAAAATTCAATATTTTTTCAAAAGCCTTATTGTGATAAAAGCTGCATCTTTTTTGATTTCTCTTATAGTTTATCAATAAAAAGATCAAAATGTTGCAAAAGTTGATATTTTCAAACAAAAAAATTGTACTTTTAAGTGAAAAAGTTAACATTTATTAACATTTGTGATTGTATGACAAGTCTTGGTTGTTGGGAAAAAGTCTTAATCTTGAAATCTTCCAATTTTACAGCAATATTTCCCTTTTTCTACTAAAAGAATGTATATATTTTTCAGTTTGTGATTATATGATATTTGTTTAAAAGTTTTTCATTGATAAAAGCTGCAAATTTTGTGATTTTGTTAATTTAATTCATGAAAAATTTAAAGTGCAATTTTAGGAAAAAAAAGTTGAGTTTATAGAAAAAAATTGCAAATATATGAATGTTGTAATTTTATGTCAAAAAAAGTGAGCAACAGATTTTACAACAAAAAGTTGCTAATTTTTTAAATCTTTTTATAACATACAGCATTTTTAAAATTATTGCAACTTCATGTCAAAATGTTGCAAAGAACAACACAAATTGCACATTAGAAACTTAGAAAAGTTAGAAAATGTAAGTCAAAAAGTCATAATTTTGTAAAATTTCGATTTACAATAAAAAAGTTTTGGTTGTTGGAGAGAAAAAAAAAGAGAAATTTGACCTCACAAGTTTTTTCTTTCAAAAAAAGAGTCCTTTTTTAAAATTGTGATTTTTACAGGGAAACAAATTCTCTCTTTCTTTTTGTGTTTGGGACATGAGAAATAAAAAGTATGGAAAAGTAAATAGACAGAAAAAGAGAAGCCCAAACATAGATCCCTGTGGAACACCAGAGGATAGAGGATCATCAATCTGTCTTTTGAAACATTATCTGTTTCAGAAGACTGAAGCGAGTGAAATATGATGACTTTTAAATCAAATTGTGATGGAAATTAATTAGAATTCCAGTTGCTTACAAAGTATTGTGCCTGACATGTCAGGTTTCACGTCAGCTACGTGTTTTTCTAAGATATTCAAGGTCAAGTGTTTCTCAAATTCTGTTGGAAAAAACTGCAACAGTCACTGGATTCTATTTGCTCTATTGCTCTGAAAACATCACCATGTTCGTTGCTCTGACTGGTTGTAGCAAATAAGATAAATACTTTTATATTTCAAGATCCCAGATTAGGAATCTCAGCAGGAACAGAAAAAAACCTGCAGTGAAGACCCCATGAATGAAAATTCCTCTGATATTTCATGACAGCTGAATAAAAGATTCAGATTCTGCAACAGATGTGAACATCTGTAAATCATTTACTGACACATCCTCTGTCAACATTCAGACTTCTGTGGATGAGCTAAAAAAGAAGTGTCATTTCAGACTTTGAGGCTGTTGGTACTCCTTTCTGGTGACAGTTCAAACCGTTGTGCTTCATTCTGAGTAATCCCAGAAGCAGCTGTAGGTCTGCGGACTGATCTGTAGGCTGCTCAAGCGCTTTAACAGCCGTTGTGGCATTTCCCAGGTGTGCTCCAATCAGGAACATGTGGTCCAGAAAAACTGAATGAGGAGCTGAAAGTTCACATGCCGCTCCTTCTCAGCGTCTACAGCAACTTCACACCCAGAAGGACTCCAGAAGCAGAAATTAATGAGACAAGAATAATCAGAAGGAGCTTTTCCTGAAAACCAGGAGATTTTGCTCATGCGTGTTTTGATTGGTCGAAATCCTGGAGGCTGCTGATGGGTGAAGCTATTAGCAAACAGGGATCCTGTTTCCAATTTTCAGGTTGATGCTCGTATGGAATTAAGAAAGGTTGCAGTTCCTGTACCGACCACTAGTATGTGGTTTCAACAGTCAGTGTGTATTGACTTCATTGTCAAAATGTCCAACTTTACAGCAGAAATGAACAAATTCACATTCTGAAATAATACAATAAACAAAATGTCAGAAGAAATTTAAAACAAAACATTTAGGGTAAAGAAAATTGTTCTGTGTTGCCGAACAGCAAAAACAACCTCACCCTGACAGTAGCTGAAACCAGGCTGAAATGGCTTCTTTGTTGTCTTGTCTGTTTACTTGTTCAGTATACTGCAGAAGTCTGATGTCTTTGCCCCCCTCCCCAACCAGAACCACCATCTTTGCCCATCTGCCCCTCTAACAACCAACGCCATGCTCCATAAACTGATGCTGAAAGGTCTGTCTTTCATCCTGAGCCTCTGGCCCTCAGCTCTGCGCGTCTCCATTTTCATCAGACTGCTCATCACAACGACCAGAGTCATAAACCGAAGGGAAATGTCCCGCTGCCAGTGACTCATTGAAATTACCACTTAGAATGGTGATTTAGAAACGTTTGTTTCTGATGGAAATGAGAGCGTGTCATCAGGCTACGAACTCATGATGGCCTGATGGTTTACAGAGAAACACCAGCTGGAAATGGTCTCTGCACCAGGAATGTCTTTTTCAAACTTCCCAGGCAAGGTCATGTTTCGTTCCTCAGTGCGACTGTTATTTAAATGATTTTCTGTTGATATGAGGGAGTACCTGGTGGTCTCTTACAATCTTTTTTCAGCGAATCTTTAGCTGTCAGACACAATTGACTGTTGAACATGCACTGAAATATCTTCTTTCTAGTCCAGGAACCAATCAAGACACTTTGACAACGCAATAAGCTTTCTCTCAATGATTCACCTATTAACTAGATCAGTTTATTTCCCTAACCAAATTACTCCTACAGCTACCCAACACCACCATGGTAGGACCCAGCATCAAAACGGTAGGACCCAGCATCACCGTGGTATGACCAAACATCACCATGATAGGACCCAACATCACCACGGTAGGACCAAACGTCACCATGATAGGACCCAACATCACCACGGTAGGACCCAACATCACCATAGTAGGAAACATCACCATGGTAGGACCCAACATCACCATGCTAGGACCCAACATCACCATGGTAGGACCCAGCATCAAAACGGTAGGACCCAACATCACCATGGTAGGACCCAACATCACCACAATAGGACCCAACATCACCAAGGTAGGACAAAGCATCATCATGATAGGACCCAACATCACCATGGTAGGACCCAACATCACCACGATAGGACCATCACCTCGGTAGGACACTACATCACCATGGTAGGAAACATCACCATGGTAGGACCCAGCATCACTGTGGTATGACCCAACATCACAATGATAGGACCCAACATCACCACGATAGGACCATCGCCACGATAGGACTCAACATCACCATGATAGGACCCACCCTGTATCTCTGCTGAGCTGTTGTTAGTCAGAGTTCATCACCACTATGATCAGGTGACTTTTGAATCAACAGAAATTTCAAACTAACCTTTGCTTGTGCCTGTATGCCAAATGAAAAGTGAGTTTTTAGGAGATTCAGACTCCTGAAACTGCTCTGCAGCAGTGATGACTTTGAAATGTCCTTCTCTGTTCTCAGAGTCTTAACTTTTACTTTCTACCACTTGATTCACATTTTATGACTTCATTCTAATAGGATCAAAATTGCGAATGCTGCAAGTGTCTCCACTGAACCCTTGAAAAGCCCCGTCACATTTTAATAACTGCTGTAAATTAAATTTGCATCTCTACATTCTGGTCTTCATCAGAGTCATTACAAAGAGCTGGACTGAATTAAAGATCCTCAAAGCTCGTTTACTTTAATTATGCTCATCTCAGAGGTGTAGAATTCAGCTTCATGTTAAACAATTGTGGAGCAGGTACCTGGTAAGTTCCTGTCTCATCCAGTTGACGACCCAGAAACCTTTATGTGAAGTTATCTTAGTGGCATTTCTCATTAGGGGCAGATAAACAGGACGGAGGTTTAATGGGACATTAATGAGGAATGACACACAATGAAGGCCGTGACAAAGGTCATGGGTCGGAATCAAACCGCAGCATCCTCGTTGTCCTGTTCACGAGTGATGAGGACTTGGCGGATGGTGACCGTACCCGTGGTAACCTCTGCTGGCTGAACCCTTTTGTGATTGGATGCAGAGGAGGAAAATGTCAAGGTGGCCTGCAGAGATGTGAGGCTGTGTGGTTGGTGAGTTACAACCAGGGATGGAGGGCTCGAGACCGGTGTCAACCTGTTTTTACCCGGTCTCGGATTGTTATGTCTCAGTCTTGGTCTTGTTTTGTCACACGTCAGCAATTTGGATCAAGGCTGGTTCAAGACTCTATAGTTTTGTAAAAAAAAAAAAAAAAAAAAAAAAAAACTAAAACGTGACTCCCTTTGACCTTCACCTGCAGACGGACATCACACTGAATGTGAATGAAAAACAACCTGAGTGATTAGAGCACCGCTGGATCCCGCCATCTCAGACAAAATATGATGTTGTTATTGCTTGCTGCGAGAATGTTTACAACATCATGGCATTTAGTTCTTTGATTATTGAGGCAGTTGGTCCTTTGGTTTAAAAAAGCAGTCTTGCTTTCACTCGGCACACACCTGCTGTCTCACCCACGAACATGTCCTTGGTTTTGAAAATTATTAGATTTGCTTTTCAAAAGCATGAAGAATTTCAAAGAAAGGGGGAAGAAAACACACTGGGCAATCTGTAGATTTTGTCCACCTCCAGGATTAAGCATATGTGAAGTAAGCGGGACGATGTCCAGTTTTCCTAGACATGAGCAGCGAGTACACAAGGAAAAATAAGTGTCTAATTTACTAACTAATATCAACCTTTGGTCAAATTCTAAAACGTACTATAGGCTAATAAGTGTTCAAATACTTATTTAACCCGGTACCATTAACCCGGTACCAGGGGGGTTCAGCACATCCGCCAACAAAATTAATCAAAATACACACCTAATTTCAACACTAAGCAGCTAATGAAAACAAACAAAAAAAATGAAATAGAAACAGCAATACTAGTGCAACACTGTCCTCGGAAGGTCTGGTCTTGGTCTTGGTCTTGGTCTTGGTCTTGGAAGGCACAGTCTTGGTCTTGGTCTCAGAAGAACCAGTGTTGACCCCATCCCTGGTTACAACCACTGCAGGTCATATAGAATCAAGTTTGAGTGTAGACTGTAGAGCAACTGACGTCCATCCTCCAGATCAACACCAGCTCCAGATCTTCATCAACAGTCCATGACTGCTGGAACCTCCTCACACTTTATGTTTTAATCACATTTCTCCACAAAATGTGGAAAAAGTGAAGTTCACTCTGACACCTCTCTTGGTCTACCTGGATGTTTCCTGTTTCTCCCTCCTGTTTGCAAACAACCAACATCTGTTCTGAATTACATCTCTTGAAGAAATTTCAGCTGTATCTTGCTGCCATCTGGCCATGCTCAGCTGGCTGGAGATTCAACCATTGGGCCTGGACTTTCACTAGACCAGGAGCCTGAGAGCTAAAGGCTCTGCCACCCAGTCAATGAAGGTGATTCAGGGGTTCATGTGAGACTTATCGAGTGGATACATCTGAGAATGTTTCAAAGCAGTTGTTTTCATCTCGACAGTGAAAAGTCGGCATCAGACACCATTTGTGCTAATGAACTCCCCAGTTGTTGATTAATGCTCCATATGTGCATATGTGAAAACCAAGAGCAGGTTGACTGTTTTGTTAGAGTTGATGGTAATGAGAAGTAAATGTCCTTGTTTTGTTTTCCGCCTGATATGCAGTCAGTCTGTAATGGCCAGGTTTGTCTACCCCTAATCGATTGTGTGAACGACCACCTCCCCATCAACATTCCTCCTCAAACACTTGTCACATGTTTCCTGCGTGTTCGCAGACTAATTTGCAGTTTCACCTGTGACTGTGAGTGTTAGTGCTGAATGATGCACCAATGCATCACATGCCTGGTCACCATAACAACCTACCTATGGCAATATAGATCTTTTGTGTGCTTGAGAGCAAATGTTTGGGTATCTGAAGTGCTCTTGGTACTGACCTTTAGAGGCTGCAGTGTCTCTGTTGGGTGCTTGAGGCTGCAGTTCCTCTACCGGCCACTAGAGGCTACAGGTCCTCTACAGACCCCTAGAGGCTGCAGTTCCTTTAACGACCACTAGAAGGTGCATCTCCTCCATTAAAATCTAGGATCTACAGTTCTTCTACCAACTGCCAGAGGCAGCAGTTCCTCTATCAAATCGGGCTATAGTTCTTCTACATAATGTTAGAGGCTGCAGTTCCTCTACAAACCACCAGGGCCTGGCTCTTACAGTCTGTCTCCATTGACTTCTATGTTAAAATGTCCAACTTTACAGCAGAAATAAACACACAGTCTGCTACAGAAACAGCTTTCAGAAATTTTAATGAGGAGGTCAGCTACGGTCTGGCTGTAAAAGTGAATCCATCTATGGACTCGGTTTTGCAGCCAGACCCAAGTGGCCAAATGATGAAATGCAGTTAATTTAATTACCTTATTGGCATCAGACCAGCACACTAAATGTAGCCTGATTTATAATGAATTTCTGTGATATTTTCACCAAAACGTGTCCATTTCACTTTTGATAAATAGCTGTACCTCAAGCTTAAAATAATCTCAATTCACAGCTTAGCTCTCAGCTTTAATTACGAGCTAAATGATTACTCTGACAAAGGTCCTCCTGAGACCATAAATCGAGAACACACACCTGGAAACGGAGATGAGCTGAACTGATTTATTTCACATGTAAGTTAACTGTTGCATATTAATCATCTTAACCAGCTGCTGAATGTTAATGAGGACTTAAATGTTCATGAATATTCATAACAAGTCTGGAGATCGAGTAAAACCCTGCTGGACCTATTCAGTGTATGTTCTGAGCATCTGAAACCTCAGTTGGGCTGGACAAAGTTACAGAAACATCTCTTGGCATAAATAATAAATGAAAACTAAAGCCCAGAGAAGCAGCAGGAAGTTTTAGCTGTGTGATGCCTCAAAGACAAGCTTAAACTTTTTTTAAACTCTATATCCAGGAAACATCTGGTTCCTTGATATTGTGAACAACAGCAATGTTCTGAACTTTATATTACAAAATTGTCAATTTTGTATGAACTTTATATCCTACAGTCACATTTCATTGTAAAATCCCAAGTTTTTACCTAATATTACAGGTTTTTGTCATAAAATATCAGCTTTTGCATAATTGCATCTTTTGACATAAAATTGCAAACATTTTCTGTTGTACAATAACAATTTTTGCTTTATTTCAACTCTGTCATAAAAGGCTAAATTAAATTAAGAAACTGCTTTTTGGCATCAGATCTTGTTTCTGGACAAAATTCACAAATTGAAATCACGACTTTTGTAAATTTACAATTCTGTTTTAAAATCACGACGATCACACATAAATTATGACTAATGTTCTAAAAAATGCTTGGACAATCATGAATTTTAAAATCTTGCAACTTTATCAAAAACAACTAATTTTTATCATGAAATCTTGCAGAATCAAAAAATTTCAATATTTTTGACCCGAAAAAAAAAGCCAAAGTAAGATTAATCGTATAAACCTGTTGTTGTGTTAAGAAAGAATCTCCTGAAGCAGTCTGTGTTGCAGCAGTCTGTATTGTAGTAATTTGTGTTGTAACGGTCTGTATTGTTGAGGTCTGTGTTGCAGAGGTCTGTGTTGTAGTGATCTGTGTTGTAATAGTCTGCGTTTTAGCGGTCGGTGTTGTTGTGTCTGAAGAATCCTCTATCTTGTGTAGAGGATGTTCAGAACTGTCCATGATGTCCTTCACTTTCATTAGCTCCAGAGGCTGCAGAAGAGTCCCCAGGACATAACCACAACTAGAGCAGTCCTCAGAACAAACCTTCTTTATGAGTTTGTTCACTGGCTATTCTTCAACAGATGATTGGAGATCAGATTGAACTCTCCACAACAGACTTCTAGATGATCTGAACATCAGGCTGCAAACACTGAAGGACCTAAACTTCCTAAAGAACTAAAGTCTGCTCTGTCCCTTCTTCTGGACAGCATCAGTGTTGTGTCTCCAGTCTAGCCTGTACACTGAGGCATTTATGATCCTCCATCGTGTCTACTTCTCCATGATGGACACACTTTTTGACATAAACCTGGTTTATGTATTGTCATTTCTCTTTTTCTAATGACTAGATATTTGCTAATTTGGATGTAAAAATCACAGTGTTGCAGCTGCATCTTCTCTGATTGGCTTGTGTTTACCTGACTGAGCTTTGAAATGAGGTTTGGAGACCAGCTCATTCACTTTTATGCTCCTTCAAGCATCAAAATCAACACCAAAGATCTGGATCAATACCTGCTGTCTATCCTCTGATCAGAGGTACAGAAGTGTAAATAAGACTCCATACCTTCCCCCTCACTGCCACTGTGACGGAGGAAAAACAATACCTGCTTGGCGTCAAACCCCTTCACTCCTTCATTAGATGTTTTCATCTGAAGCTTTGCTGCTCCACTGAGCTCCTTCTAAACAAGAGATCTGACTGTCTGAAACTGTCAGATGCTCCACTGGGGGCCATGAATCACAGCATTGCAGCATTAGAACACCTGCACAACAAACTGAAAAATATGGGTCCTAAAACACCCCAGGAGGAAGACGTTTAATGTGCTCCAATAGACGGAGTCATGCTGATGCTTGAAGGTTGTAATAAAGAAACAGAGCCTCAGATTTATCAGTCATCTAATGATTTCAGAGTCTCTAGAGGAAACATACAAGAACATCCAGAAAACCTCCAGAAAATATCAATAAAACACCCAGAAACTATCAATAGAACATCCAGAAAATATCCAGAAAACATTAGCAAAACATCCAGAAAATACCAGAAAACCTCCAGAAAATATCCAGAAAACATTAGCAAAACATCCAGAAAATACCAGAAAACCTTCAGAAAACATCAATAAAACATCCAGAGAACACCAGAGAACCTCCAGAAAACATCCAGAAAACATCTATAAAACATCCAGAAAACACCAGAAAACCATCATGCCTGCTCCTCCTCTACCCAGGTCAGCTTCCCCACTATACTTATCATTGACCTTGACTCCAATTCCCAGGATCCAACAGTCATAGTCATCATGGACTGCACCTGTGCCCTCCTGGTCAACCCCATGTGACTCACCTGCATCCCTGCCTACTTTAACCCTGTGTTCTCCCAGCATCCTTGAGTAGCCTTGTTTATTCATGTCACTTCATGAGTTCTTTTCATCACTGACTAACTTTTTTGAGTAGTTTCTTTCATACTGTGTCATCCAGCGAGCTTCTTATTTAAATCCCTTAATCGGATGTCTGCACTTGAGTCTGCCTTCTTTTTTCCAAACCCTTACAAAAACCTCCAGAAAACATCTAGAAAATATCAATAAAACATCCATAAAATATCCAGAAAACATCTAGAAAATATCAATAAAACATCCAGAAAATATCCAGAAAACATTAGTGAAACATCCAGAAAACACCAGGAACGCTACAGAAAATATCCCGAAAACATCAATAAAACATCCAGAAAACATCTATAAAAGATCCAGAAAACATTAGTAAAGCATCCAGAAAACACCAGAAAACTTCCAAAAACTATCAAGAAAACATCAAGAAAACAACCCAAAAAATCCAGAAAGCATCCAAAAATGTGTTAACCGAACCAGGACCAGGGTCCATCCATCCATCATCATCATCTGATGAATAGCTGATAAATATGACCTCTCCAGGGTTCTGGGTCTACCTCACGGCCTCTGGCCAGTTGGACATGCCTGAAACACCAGTCCACCACTGGTGTCAGTGATCTTCTTTCAGAAGCTACCTGCAGTAGATGATTTTGGTTGAGGGTATGGACAAAGAGAGGCTCACATTCCGGCTTAATTCCCCACAACAGACTGGTTCAGTCCATAAGACCCTGAGATATTTCAGCTCCTTCACTTGAGGTGGCCTCCGCAAGAGCTGAAGATCATCACTGGTTGAACCCAGGAGGACCACATCATCTGCAAAAAGCGTAGGTGAAATCTGGACACCACCGAACTAGATCTCCTCTGCCAAGAACTTCTGTCCATAAAAGCTTGAACAGTCCTGGCGGAGTCCAGATCCCACCTGGAACACATCTGGCAACAGACCCAGAACCCTCATTCACCTGAAGCTCAAAGTCTACAGAACATATGTGGACATATACCAGCTTTTGGTTCTTTTTATTTTTATGTTTTCTCCTTGTGAATAATCATCCTCAGTGTAGAATGTTGAATTCAAAATGTCTGGAAATAGTTTAATAACCCTTTTCAGACAGGCAACATCAGATCATAGCTGATGTCTTTCCCTGTTGGCATTGTGTTAACACTTACCTGAATGCTGCACACCAGAAAACTACATCCACTTTTATGGAGGTCAGATGATCGATTGAGCCTCCCTTGCTTACTTCTTGAATCTTTTTGGCTTGATTTTTGTTAAAAAACAAAACAAAACTGTGAAACAGTTCCCATCTCTTTAGTCTGAGGATGTATTTAACCCGCTGGGATCAGATTTTCAGAATTTTGTCATGTTTTTATGCAGTTAATCACCCAAAAAACGTGATGTCTGGGTGTCACGGATGAATAAAATGAATAAATGAGCATTTGTGCACCTTCTTAAACGATTTTCATGCTCCAGAACACAAGCTGGTCCTGTGGAGCATTCAGAAGGTTTGTTTCAGACTAATGAGTCACGTTTGCTGAGCGACGGCAATCGTGATGACTCTTAACGAGCATGTGAATGCGTCTGGATGGACGAAAGCCCTTGGGGCTCAGGACGTATTTGTTCACCTGAACACTGATTTAAAAAAGTCGTCAGTTGAACTGGATGTGACGAACTTCTGCAACTGCAGTGTTTCAGGAGGCGCTGACATCACAGCAGGCTCCAGTTTGAGTCATTATGACGTCATAATGCCGTTAAAAGAGACTCGTCATGATTCCTCGGGGTGTTAAGAGGTATCAAACTATTTCATCCTGGGCCACATCATCACCATGGTTACTCTTAAAGGGCCACATCATCACCATGGTTACTCTTTAAGGGCCACATCATCACCATGGTTACTCTTAAATGGCCACATCATCACCATATTTACTCTTTAAGGGCCACATCATCACCATGGTTACTCTTAAAGGGGCACATCATCACCATGGTTACTCTTGAAGGGCCTGTTATGCTTTCATTTCTAAACCAGCTATGTTAATTATTTCAAGCTACTTTGTGGACTTAGTTGTGAAAAAACTGATAAAAGAAATTTAAAAAAATCTCCAATTTCACAAATTTTACATTCACAACGTTCAAAAGACTGAAAAGCAAATTTTATTCTAAAACGGCAAATTTCACAGTATCACATCTTTTCTTTTTCATAAAAAGAGTTGTTTTTTTTGTAATAAAGTCTCAAATTTGACAAAAATCAGAACCTTTATCATAAAATTGAGACTTTTGAACTAAAATCTTTGAGAAATTTCTTAGAAAAAATTATTTTCTTGGAAAATCATAAATTTTAATAAATGTTGAACTTTTATGTTAAAAAGAAAATTAGTTGTAAGTGTCACAATATTTACTTTTTATGTTAAAATTATATTTTTGATTTAATAACATAAAGTTCTTAAAACATTTTGACATGAAATTACAGCCGTCATTTTAGAAAAAAATGTCAAATGGAAAAAAGTTTGTTTGCAAAAGTTGATATTTTACAACAAAATTACAAAAATGTTGTAATTTTCTGATTGCAATTTTTTTTCAAAATATCACCATTTTGTAAATTTTTGTCTTAACAAATTTCAGCAAAAATGTTGTAATTTTACCTTTCAATTAAAAAAAAGGTCATAATTTTATTTTTAAAAAATGTGTTTGCAAAACTTGATATTTAACAATGAAAAATTGTAATTTTACCTTAAGAAATCATAATTTTGCAAACAAAATGTTGCTACTTTTTATTAAAACATCACGATTTTGTAAATTTCTCTTTTACAATAAAACTTCTCAATCTAAGCACAAAAAGTTGTAATGATAAAAAAAAAATCAGTTTTACCCAAACCTTGTAGTTTTATGCAAAAGGTGAGAAATTTAGCAAAAGTTGATATTTTCTTTTTTCTTTTTCTTTCTATTCTTGATGTTTTTTCTTATTCAATTTGTTAAAAAGTAGCAATTTTCCAATAGAATTTGTCATTTTCACAATAAAGTAATGCCATTCTAAAAAAGTTGATTTTGAGACAAAAAGTTGTAATTTACCAAATCTTCAGTCAACACAACAAAGTCGTAGTTTCATGTCTTTTTTTAATTGCTGTTTTACAAACATGCACACTTAACAACCAAAAAAATTGCAATCTTATGTTAAAAAAGTCACAATTTTGCAAATATTGTGATTTTAAAACAAAATGTCTTTCCATGTTATTTATTTAATTTGTAAACCTTTGTTTTTTTGTCTTATTACAAATTACAAGATTTTTTATTTGACGTTGCATTTTTATGAGGAAAATTCAGAAACAACATCAAATATTAATGCATTTACCAAGTTATGTGTACGAGTTAAACATAATAAAATAAAAAGGTAAAACAACATCATGAATTTTAAAAAAACATTGCTCCATCAACAACTTCAACAAAATAAATTGTACTTTTCTCTGAAAACATCGATTTTTGTGTAAATAAAAGTAGCTGTAAATTAGATCTCACAAAAGAGGAAAAACAAATAAAAAAAACTAGATATTGAAATATTTTTGGAGAAGTGGGACAAGACATGAGCTGAAGTCAACAGGACTTTAAAATACAGTCAGACATGCTGAACGGAGGCTCCGCAAACAAAGGCTGGATGTGAACGTCTGTGTGGCTGTGGGCAGCAGATCGCTGAGGAGCTCTGATATCAGCTCCAGCCAGCAGGACGTGGATTCATGCACAGACTTAAGAAACACCACGACATGATGCAGCTGCCAAGAGTTTAGAGGGAGGAAGACTGCTGACAGAGATGAAGGCGACCGCCATCTCTGGTCTCCACGAGAACAAACTGATTACCAAACTGAATTCAGCTGGAAATGATTCTTGTTTGCTGGGTGACGCCAAATTTATGAGCCACATCAGAGTTGACAGGAGGAGGTTGGGAGGATGAAGATCAGAAGAGTCAAACTAAAAGGCCAAGTCTGGAAGAAGAGAGCATACAAAGACAGTCAGAAATGTTGAAGGCAAACTGCCGTTTGATTCGCTGTTTATGTAAAAACGGGAATTAGTGAGGTGGAGAGCAGCTAGCTAGCACCTGGCTTTACGTCAACAACATGGAATTCCACAAAAAGTCGTGACTTTTCATGACTGTCGGTCAAAAGGTTTTTTAATTTTACCATAAAGTCAAAGTTCTATTTAAAAAATGTGTGAATTTACAAAACGCTGATATTCTACAATGAAAAAATGTATTTTTAAGTTGCAAAAAGTTTCAATTTTGCAACAAAATGTTATTACTTTTTATTAAATGTCTTGATTTTGTAATTTTTTTTCTATTACAACACAAAAATCACAATTTTGGAATTGAAATAGAAATTTTCATTAAAAAAAAACAACAATTTTTAGGTAAACAACTGCGACTTTACAAAAGCTGCTACTTTTTTGTATTATATTATTTATATTTTGTGATGAAATGTTGGAATTCTAAGTAAAAAAGTTATGATTTTGAAAATGCCATAATTTCATACAACAAAAATGTGCAATTTCCCAAAGTCAGAATTTTACAACAAAATGATACTTTTTGCCAAAAAGTAACATTGTCCACATTTTTTTATAACAAAATTCAGAATTTTAGAACAAAAGGTTTTAATCATAAGTTTTTTAAATTTTACATAAAAATTGTAAAAGATTATGAAAAAAAGTTATTTTTACAACAAAATCCCCAAAAGTCACTATTTTTTAATAAATCTTTGATACTTTTTGGCAAAAAGCTGATCCTGATTCACAATTTTAGCACAGGAAGTTGGAATTATATATTAAAATTGATTTTAGAAGAAATATATAATTTTATGCAGAAAGTGTGATTTCGCAAAAAAATTTTTTTTTGTTTTTCTTTTTGAGGCAGAATAGAAATGAAAACAGTCTCCTGGGAATGAACCGGATGTAACATCACATCCGTCCTTGTTCTGAAGATAAATTATCGTCTTAATTCCCAGAAGCAGCAAGGATGTTCGTGACTTCAACAGTTTGGTTTAATTAGTGTTAAATAAAATGATTAATTATGTTTCATTATCCTTCAGCTTGTTTGCAGGGACGGTGGACTGCAAAGATCTGTCCATCTGGGCCCTCGACAAGCGCGTCCAGCACCACTGGGATCTCCTGACGTCAAAGACGAGACCCTTTTTCTTTTCTCTACATATCAAATATCTGTTTTTCTGCCTTCAGAGGTTTATTAGGTATCGGACGCGTTCGGGACTCATTTGTTCAGTTGAAATCCAGTTTTCAGAGCTTCAGGTTGTAGATGTAAAGCTGAACAGCTGACGATTGAACCAGATCTACCTCTGCTGAGCACAGACCTGCAGGGAGATATGAATTATCTAAACCTTTGAGCTCTGAACTTCGGGCCCTCTGGGAAAACTTTAAAAGGAAATGTAAAAGGAAAAAAGAAAAAGAAGAAGTGGGAAGCAGTAGGCTTTCCTTTTGATGGTTTCCTGGTCTGGATGGAGCTCAGTCTCAGCAGGGGTCTTCATACTCCCCTGTCTCTGATTTGTTTGATGGATCTGTTTTCAGCCTCGGGGGCCCGGAGGATCAGGAGGAGGAATCGGAGCCGTGGTGGACCTCAGACTGAACCAAACAGCCGAGCGGCTCTCAGGACTTCTTTATCGGTACACGTGTTTGATGTTAAACTCTTTCTGCAGTTTCAGATCTGTTTGAAGTCCTGCTTTGGTATCGGCCGTGGTCTGGCTCAGCTGAAGGGCATGTTTAAAGAAAGACGCTACTGGAAGTAGACCTGCTGAGCTGATAAGATTGTTTTTCATCTTCAGAACAAACAGGACTTTCAGACGCTGCTGAGGCTCCAGGAGAGGCCCTACATGTCAGAGCGCTGCGACATTTGGTCGAGAAGCTTCACGGTTCTGAGAGAAGAAAGGACATTTTATTATTATATTTTAGGATAATATACCTACAGTAGGAGTTATTTTAATTACATTTATTTCTACAACTATACAATCATTGAGACGCTCATCAAATGTATTTTGTTTTGTTTTGTTTTTAAAAAGGAAAAAAATTGTCTTAAAATGGTGACTTTTTCATGGTTGAGACTTTAGTGTGGCAAAATTCCAAACTTTAAAATATTGCAAATTCTCCTCGTGAAATCAGATTTTGCAAAATTGCAAATTTTGACGTAAAATTACAGAAGTTTTTGTTGTACAATCATGAGTTTTTTTTTCTGGTTGGTGCGCTTTTGTAATGAATTTCAAATGTTTTGCTTTTATATAAATCCAACATCTCACCATAAAATGACCAACTGTGAAACAAACAAACTAACAAAAAAAAAACTTTTGGTGTAAAAAGAGAGAAAAAAAAGAGAAATCAAGACATTTTATTGTACAGTCGCAAGTAATAAGTCATGATTTTTTAGAAACAAAAATTTGTAATTTTATGAGAAGAGATTGAAAATTTCTTTTAAAACTTTACAACATGTCAAAATGTTGTGCTCAGATTTAACAAAGTTATATTGCACATTTAGTGATTTAAAAACAATAGTTTGTGATTATAGGATGAAAAGTGAAATTTTGTGAAATTTGGGATTTTATGGAAATTTTTCAAGATTATAGGATATAAAGTATCAATAGTACAATTTTACTATTTTGTGACATGAAATCATAAATCGAAGTAAAAACAACACAAAACAAAAAAACAAAACAAAACTTAGTCTTTTCCAACAGAAAGTTTCAATATTGTGAAATTTAAAATGTCTAATAGAAATGTTTTGATTTTAGACAGTTATAAAGAATTCATAATTTTAATACAAAGTTTTAATTTAGCTTTAGAGTTTGATAACAAAATTTTGCAATCTAATGTCACAATTTTGCAAAATTTGAGATTTAATAACATTTTTAAATTTTACAACAAAATTCACAATTTTACAGGAACAAATGTTGATTTTTGAGAAATAAAGTTGGAGTTATGGGGCCAGACAAGTGTGACTCAGTAGCCTTGTATTGAGGGACAAAATCAAGAACTCTGTCCTGGACGAGGGTTACTGGGGCAACACTCTGGAGCCAGGCCTGGGGGAGGGGCTCCTCAACCTTCACCCACGGGGTCCAGCCGGGCTCAACCCGAACAAGCTACATGGGTTCACCCTCCTGTGGGCTCAGCACCTGCAGGAGGGCCTGTGTTGGTCCGGTGCGATGTGGTTTGGGTCGCAGCCGAAAGCTTGGGCCTTGACGTGTTGACCGCCGGCTGATGAAAATGGTTCAGACAGTCTAAAGTACCCAGACTTCTTGGAGACCCTGATAGGCGTGGGCCATCAGAATGGGCCATGTTCTGCACCTCCATTGCTGAGGCAGCTTACTGGAACTGTGGCCCAAGGTTGTTGATGCCTGTCATGGTGGCAATTCTTGAACTCGGTGATGAGCACCTCAGGCAAGAGATGCTGTCAGATTGAAGGAGTCCTATCGATCTTGGTTCGCTTGAGGGACTCTGGAAGCAGCTGACAGGTACCAGCAGGCCAAGCGAGCTGCAGCCTTGGTGGTCTCCGAGGCAAAAATGTGGGTGTGGGAGAAGTTTGGTGAAGCAATGGAAAGCAACTTTTAGTCGGCTCCAAGAATATTCTGGCAAACCATCAGGTGCCTCAGGAGGGGAAAAGCAGTGCTCCACCAATACTGTGTATAGTGAGGGTGGGGTGCTGTTGACCTCGACTGGGGTAGAAGGAATACTTCAAGGATCTTCTCAATCCCACCAACATATCTTCCATAAAGGAAGTCTGGTAACTCTGGGGTGGGGTTATCCATAACTGGGGCTGAGGTCACCGAGGTAGTCAAGAAGCTGCATGGTGGCTGGACTCCAGAGGTGGATGAGATCTGCCCTGATTTCCTCAAGGCTCTTGACACGTCTCTGCAATGTCATGTGGACTTGGGGGGCAGTACCTCTGGATTGGAAGACCGGGGATGGTGGTACCCCTTTTTAGGAAGAGGGACCGGAGGGTGTGTTCTAATTACTGGGGAATGACACTCTTCATCCTCACTGGTAAAGTCTATGCAGGGGTGCTGGAGAAGAGAATCCAATCATTTGTTGAGTCTCAATATTCAGGAGGAACAATGTGGGTTCCATCCTGGCTGTGGAACACTGGACCAGCTCTACATCCTCACTAGGGTCCTCGAAGGGGGCATGGGAAATTGCACAACCAGTCCACATGTGTTTTGTGGGCATGGAGAAGGCATTTGACAAAGAATATGACGTCTGTTGCTACGGGCTATCCAGTCCCTGTACAAATGGAGTGAGAGTCTGGTCCGCATTGCCAGTCATACGTCAGAGAGAGTTGGACTCCATCAGTGCTAATCTTTGTCACCAAATCTGTTCAGAACATTTGTGGGCAAAATTTCTAGGCACAGCCAAGGAGCAGAGGAGTTTTGTTTTGGTGGTGTCAGGATTTCATCTCTGGTTTTTGCAGATGATGTTGGCATCATCAGGTGAGGATCTTCAGAGTGGTTTGCAGCCGAGTGTGAAGCGGTGGGGATGAGAATCAGCACCTCCAAATCTGAGACTATGGTCCTCAGTTGGAAAAGGGTAGAAGGTCTCTCCTGGTTGTGATTGAGGAAAGGATGGAAGAAGAGACTGACAGGTGGATTGGTGCAGCATCTGCAGTGATGTGTACTCTGTACTGATCTGTTGTGGTGAAGAGAGAGTTGAGCCGAAAGGCAAGACTCTGTTACCCAGTAGATCATTGTTCCTACCATCACCTATGGTCATGAACTGTGGATAGTGACCAATAGAATGTAATGACGGATACAAGCGGCTAAAATGACTGTCCTCTGTAGGGTGGCTGGACTCTCCTCTGGAGAAGTTCAGTCATCGTGGAGAGACTCAGAGTAGAGTCGCTGCTCCTCCACATCGAGCCAGTTGAGGTGATTTTGGCATCTGGTCAGGATGCCTCCTGGATGCCTCCCAGGAGAGGTGTTTCAGGCGTGACTGGGGGAAGACCACAAGGAAGACCCAGGACACGCTGGAGAGATCATGTCTCGGTTAGTCTGAGAATGCCTTGGTATTCTCCCAGAAGACCCGGAGGTGGTGGCTGGGGAGAGGGAGGTCTGGTGCTCTCTGAGGATGCTGCCCCCACGACCTGGATCAACGGAGGTTAATGGATGGATGGAAGTTGAAGGTGAAATCTGTTATTTTTTCTTTCGACATGAAGTCCTAATTTTAAATTAAAAGGCTGAAGTTAATATTTTATGAAAAAAAAGTTGCAATATCAAGTGAAAAAGTTCCTTTTTTTTTTCAAAACATAGTTTTACAGCAAAATGTTGCACATATAAAAGAACAACAAACATTACCTTATGATACATTATATTCTATTTTATTTTTATTGGATCACATCATATTACAATACATTATATTATATTTTATTGTATTAAGTATTACATAGCTATGAGATTTCTTGTTTTTCCTACCATTGCATCCCTGGTGGTTCTGAGCTGTAAATCTGGTTCTGAGGTTTCTGATTCCAGCTGCTTGATGTTTATGAATGAATAAACTTTGATTTATTTCAACAAGTCAAGGGGCGGCCTGCATCAGCGAGAAGTCGTTTCTCTTCTCTGGCTGCTGTGACAGGCCCAGCCGACACAGAAATGTATTCATCCATAAATGGTGATAAATCCCAGCTGTCAACAGCTGTGTGCTGCCTGGCCTGGACCCGTTTTTCATTTCTGACTCAGACCTGGACTGTTTCAGACACGTCTGGGAACATTCAGAGACGCAGGAGGAGTTGATGATGAAACCTCCAGATGTAGAGGGCAGAAAATGAAAAGATGATAGTCTGACCTGAAACCACTTCAGGGAGAAGAGATTTTTTTGTTCTTTACATCTGAAGGCGAAAAAAGAAATTGGTAACCTGAGAGAGTGACTGAGAAACCACATCCAGCTGTGAAGAGAAACCATATCCAGGTGTAGATAGAAACCACATCCAGCTGTGAATAGAAACCACATCCAGGTGTAGATAGAAACAACATCCAGCTGTGAATAGAAATCACATCCAGGTGTAGATAGAAACCACATCCAGCTGTGAATAGAAATCACATCCAGGTGTAGATAGAAACCACATCCAGCTGTGAATAGAAATCACATCCAGGTGTAGATAGAAACCACATCCAGCTGTGAATAGAAATCACATCCAG
>JBAMYA010106985.1:0-19750 GCA_037176975.1 Arrhamphus sclerolepis | reverse complement strand
CCCCAAGTTAATTGGGTTGATTGGAGTTAAGACGGGTTTTCTTCCGCTCTTTTTTGCGTGGAAACTATTCCATCCTTTGGTTGTGTTTTTTTTTTCCCATATATATTAAAAAAATACTTATGGCCAGTATGGAATAGTTTCTATATAAAAAAACAAAACAACAAAAACTGTTATTGTCATTCTGTGTAAGAATGAAAAAGTGAGGGATTTAGTGCCTTATGTTCTGTACTTAGAAAAATTAATGCTTTGTTTATATGTTTTTTAATCAAATACAGTACAAAATAGTTTCAGTATCTCTCAGTGAAAGGAAAGCTGTTATATGGTAAAGTTAAACTAATATACACTGACGTTTATTTGAAATATTGTTCAGTTATCAGAATACATATATATGTATGTATATTTTTTTCTTCAATATTTTATCATTAAAATGAATGGATTAGAGCATGAGTATATTTAGAGTGTTTAGAACAAAATGACACTGATAATGATTTAAATGTTTTACGTTTTAAGCATGTGTTGTTCAGTTCAAGACCATGCACTTACTTTCCAGAAAAAAAGGAGAGATTTGTTTTTTAACTTACCACATCAACCAATGGTATTGGTTTTGTTTTTTCTTCGTTTTTTTTTCTTTCTTTAAAAATCAAGTATGGTTTGAAGTGTTGCAAGTGTCTTTGACTTTTTAAAAAGTATTATTTATTTTTCATCTTTTCTTTTTCTCACTAATTTGTTCATTTTTGAATAAATCAGGGAAATGTTTTTAATTAACTCAATTATTTTCCAAAAATGATTTTAGTAATTTAACTTTTTAATTAATTTTAACACTATTTTTTTTTTCTTTTTTTGTAATGTTTTGTCTGATGAGATTCATGTTAACGTTCCGTTTGAGTCACATTACATTAATACATTATTTCCTGTTTATTGGAATCCTCCTGATTTGTATTAAATTAAAGCCAGTGTGAATCTTTGTGTTAAACTTTGGTTTTCATTTTGTTAGTTTTCTCTGACTCATGGGAAACTAAAAGACTTTTCAGACTCCCTAAATTTGAGGTTGGTAAATTCGTTCATTTTAGTTTGGAACAAAATTAATTTTCTTGTTACGAGGACTCTTTTCATGCGAAGCCGTCTTGATGTTGTGCTCCCCCAGTCCGGCAGGAGGCGCTCAAGATTCACAAAACATAAGCGGTTTGACCGGAGACGACAAACCAGGAACCAGTGCCTTGAACGATGGAGCAAACTACGAGTGAAAACCCTCAAAACACATTTACTTGCCAGTTGTGTGGTTTGAGTACCCCTTTTAATTATTACGGGCAAAAACCGCCTAACACCAGAGCAATTGTGTAAGTGAAAGTTCACAGAAATTGTCATAGTCAGCTCTGCTGCTAGCCATGCTAAAGCTAACGTGGTGTTGATGTGTTTTCGATATTTTTTTTCCTCCAGAATATCTGTACCTTCAACTATTTACGCGTTTAGTTACATCTGCACCCCTTAATTTTCAACTACAGACAGTTTAATCAGCTAAGAATGAAAGCCGCATGTAGTTTTCTGTTCTCCGCCAGGTTACTGGAGGAGTGTTTTGTGACCAAAGATCCATTCAGTCCGGACAAAGAAAAGTTCGTGGTGTTGGGGTCCACCTGCAGCCTCTGTGCAGCCTGTGTCTGTGTCGGATCGGTAAGATATCTTTCTCTTTGGTGTGGTTTGTCACAGGCCTAATATGTTGTTGATCTTCTGGTGAGAAGCACGTGGTTTAATTTAATACTACTTTTGGAGGGATTGCAGGCTCAGATTAAATAAGTCATTCCCAAACATTTCTGGCCTCTGACATTTTTACAAAAACAGTGTAACCAGTGTCACATTTCACAAGTCTGTATGTTGTTAACTACTTTCATGCTTCATTACAGCACATAGATTTAAGGGGGTACAGCTATAGAACAAGAACATAATTCATAGTATTATGCCTTCTTACTTAATAATGCATAAGCCAATGGACTAATAACTATAGCATTAAGTAGAATTTTCTTCGTATAACCTTCTTTTTACATTGCTTTTACACTTCTTTCAGTCAAATACTCAGAAATTTTTTATTTATCCCAATGGGGCAATTGCGAGGGCAGAGAGCGGCTTATACAGGGAATAAAAATAATTTGAAAATGCAAGAGAAGGAATAGAATAAGCGCATCTGTGTTGTTAGAGATTATGTGCATTGGATGTGATATGTGAACAGTAAGAGTAATATTATAGACTATTAATGTCATTTATTTTTTCTTCCATTGTATCAAAGTGAGTGTCCACTCTAAAATTCTGCTACTGTTTGTTGCTTCCTCTTCTGTCAGGACTGCAGCCTCTTCTACACCAAAAGGTTCTGCATGCGGTGTGTGAACAAGCACTTGGACCAGTTCCCTCAACAGATTCAGGCCGAGCTTGCAAAGAAGAAGCAGAGTTCAAAGGCGGCCGTCTCATGACACATGGGGTCCATAAGCTGCTGCTCAGTCTGCAAACAAACATCCCTATACATGCATTTAGTGAAAAATGGAGTAAAACGTGTTTGACCGCCTGACTTGCACCGAAACAGCACTGGTCTGAACTGTAAAAACAACCTGTTTGGAAACCGAAAGCTTCTACTATTTTATTAGCATTGTTTGGGGTTGTCATTAACTTGGAAATGAACAGCACCCACTAGAAAAATACTAGTTCATGCTTGAGGCTACTGAATTAGAGGTTTGTGGTATCCTGCTGAGTGTTATTTCTTTATTGTGAAGAGTTTTATAGAGGTGAGCAGCAGGTGTGACGTTTTAGAGGTGTTTTTAAACCCACGAACGTGCCTTGAAGGATAAAACGGCTATTAATCTTATTCAACATCTATTACCATAGCCCCGTGGCATATGAGCTGGTTATCAGCTATGCCATTCAGGATGTAGAACTTTAGACTAATTACAAATATCTGCCTAAGTGGTAGTTAAGTGTGCATAAGTGGTATCAGTAATATCACAATACTGCATGGGTGATTCACAGTTGTAGTAGCTGTGTAACTAAGTTGTGTTTTGATGACTGAATCTGGCACGGTTGCATCATTCCACTGTACTCCCATTTCAGCGCACAATACACGTTCTGCTGCACTTCCCCGAGGACAAACATAACAAGCTGAAGCAACACTTATGGAGGCACACGAGTAAAATGCAGTCCCAGTCAAAAGCCTTTCGTTTTGAATGAGCGGTGTGTCCAAATTTCTGACTTGTACCACATGTTTAGGGCTGGGATTTTTGGGCTTTATTTCCTGATGGAGGAAATTCAGTAATGTCTCAGTAAAACTGCAACAAAACAAACAAGCCTTGGGGCTTCAGCCTCATGTCTCATGTTTCGTGTGCTGGATTATCTACTACACACTCTTTTTTTTCTTCTTTTTTTCTTCTTATTCTTTTCTAGGGAGTCACAATATTTTACATTTGTGATAACCACATTCCCTGTAAAGCATTAGTTATGCATCTGAGACCTCAACAGAGCACTCTCTGGCCTCATTTCTCACTTTCCCGTCTAATCGGAATGATCAAAATCTGTTTTCAGTTCAAGGATCAGTCTGTACAACGCTGCGTTTATAGCAGCATAAACACATTATGGAATAAGTGTGATCCTGGCGATAACATCTATATAACAGATGGACTGGCTGCATTTATCACGAGATGTTTGAGTCTTTGCGAGGGCTAATTGAAACAGTATGGTCTTAAAGGCAGGCCCACTCATTTTACTGGCAAATGCTCCAGAGGAATGCAGATGACACTCACTGGAGTGTACTTTGCGACTTTGTGAACTCCAGAGCAAGTAGTACTCACTGTTGCTGTTTTTATTCACTTTTTAAATGATGTGTATCCAGATCTGCTATGTAGAGAGAAGAAATTTGAGATTGAGAAATCTCATCTTGTGCACTTGTTGAATTCTATTTTTTCTTTTAACGTTTTAAGGATCCAGAGAAGCCCTGAGGGAAGACATTTGTTGTAAATTTTTTATTTCACTTTCCTTTCTGTTTAAACCCTAAACACAGATTAGCAATTACAACCAGTGAAGCACACAAACCACCCCGTGGCACCAGTGCTAAAATCTGACAGCGATAGGCACCGTGCCAACAGTGACGGAAGGCTTTTTGCTCAAAAGCTGATGTCACCGGACCTAGTTGTGGCTTTTATTTTGTTTTTTCCCCCTGCACAGATCCTCCCCTTTAAAGTCCCATTGTCCTTCAGTAACCTTAAAGCTCAATAGAGTTACACTGATTGAATCAAATGTGCCGTTTATGTGACACCAAATCAGATTAAGCCGTGATATCTGTCAGCAATCATACAGCCATTTGATGATTGATGCATGTGATAGCACCAGCAGCCCGAAGCAAGACGTCAGGCTGCTACTTGCAGAGACATACCAACCTTCTTTTCTTATCACATGTTAGACTGAAGGCACTTAGCTGCTGTGGGTTTATTCTCCCCCCCACTCACTCCTACACAAACACATAGGTGCAAATTCCTGTTAATGAGACCAAATAGAGTTTGCGAAGCTCAAGTGTTCATTTCAGTCCTTCGTCTGGTCCTGGAAGTTAAACTGGCAGCTAACTGAACTGTAAAACTTGATCATATTTTTCATTTTAAAAAATTTAAGCTTCCCAAATCAAGAAAGTGTATTCAGGTCATATGCATTTATGGAGTCCATCCAACTCGTGTGTTGTCCACATCCCTGTTCAGCTTTAAGAGGGCTCCATGGGCGGTCCTACAGCAGAAACGCCTCTTTAAATAGTCTGTTGTCAACTCTTCTTCTTCACCCACAGCTTCCCCTCACGCCATGTTGGCTGTTATGACTTTTTGCGTTTTCATCTGACTTTACTACGAACCTGACAGGAGTGGCTCTGTTAAAGGTCCCTCCACCACCGCCCCCACCCCCCTCTGCGCTTTTTGGAGTCGCTTTATTCCGTTTTTACGCGTACTTTGGATGAAACGCGCGGAGTACTATGCATGCATCATTCCCGTGACATTGCATTTGAAGGAAATACTTGTTGGAAATAGCAATTTTGAACGGCTTTTGGTTCTCGTTTGAGCGGGGTGACTCTTGTGCAACAAAATGTCAGATGTTCGCCTCTCTAACGCCAGCCCCACGGTGGAGAGGGTGGATGCACGGCAGCAGGACAACGTCAGGCAGGTCCGCAGGGCACTTTTCGGAAGAACCGATCCGGAGGAGACGCGGAGGTATGTGGAGACTATGACGCAGGAGAGTGCGCAGGATTTTATGGAAAGGTATAACTTCGACCTGATCAACGACAGGCCGCTCTCTCCGGGAAATTACGAGTGGCAGGAGGACAACGACGCACCGGAATTTTACCGCAGGCCGCCTCACAGGAGACAGCGGCCCCCGCGAGAGGCTGGGTCCCCGGACGGTAACAGCCGGCAGGAGGGAGAGGAGAGGACGCCGTCGGGTCACACAGCAGACACAAAGGGCTCGCGGAAACGACGTTCAGAAGCTTCAGGTGACAAAAGTTCACTTGTACAAGAGCTGTCACATTTTTTTTTGTTTTTGTTTTTGGTGTTTTTTTTCCCCTCTGGTTCATGCAGCTGCGTGTCTCTGTGGCGCAACCACGGTCACCAAGCAACTGCTATGTCCGGGCTGCAACCGCAGGCTGCAGACAGTTGGTCGTCCTGGTTTTCTTTTCTTTTTTTTCTTTTTTTTTAAGAAAATAACTATTTGGTTTAATTACGAAACGTGCTACTTTCTCACATACTTTTGCTTTTGTAGATCAAGTGCGCCACAGCTCTTGCAGTATGCTCCCAGTCCTGGTTTCTCTCTAATTGGCAAAAATATCTACCCTCCCTCCCTCCCTCCCTTTCCTTTAAATCGCTCGCGATCCTTAAAGTAGCGCAAATCTTTCTGTGGCATTAGTGATGCGTATGTTAATTTCTTTTCTTTTTTTTAAATTTATGTGGACTGACAGATTCTTGCTCCAACGAGTGTCCCAGGAAAAGGTCGCGCTCTGACAGTGACGATGACGGTGCGGGAAGTGGAGCGACTGCACTCGCGGTCGACAGACCCAGCGGGGCAGCGGGCAGAGACGAGGCTCCGTGACCACCAGTGCCAGGTTAGAAAACTGATCCCAGCTCTCCACTATCGTTGCTCCGGCGAATGGTTTTAGACGAGCTCAGTCTATTTCAGCACGTATAACACGGTTGTAAACAACTGCAACATGCTTTCAGACTATTTTTTTTCTTTTCCCTGGTGAAGCTCCTTCTACCATTCAGCTGTGACTGTGAACCCTGTGAGTGTGTGTGAGTGTGTGTGTCTGCATGAGTGACATCAAGCATAAGTGAATGCACCATTCAACAGCCTGTTTTCCCCTTTACTTCCCACAGATTGGTGAGACCTGTTGTTGGTGGAATACTGTAGGCTTTCTTACCATCTGACACAGGGGAGAAGATTAAAACAGAGCAGCCTTTTCCATAGAAGGGGGGATGAGAGCCTTCACGCACTGAAATGTACACTATCAAGTTCTGGCACTCAAAAATTGCCTCAAAAGTAGCAGACAATGTAGCAGTGTGTAAATTTTTTTTCTTTTTTTTCTTTGAACCTTTATATATTTACTACCTATGTTTCAGATGTAGCATATACAAAAGCATATTGTGCTTTTTATTCATTTTGTTCATATGTTCTAAATGTGTGAATTTGACTCGGGAAGTTGCAGTGCAATTTCCAGAAGAAAAAAAAATATTTTCTAAAAGTGGACATTTGTATTATCATTCAGGTGATTGATAAGTTAAAAATGCAGATCACGAAAGTCAGGGTTATATAGAAGCAAAATGTCTTCACTTTTTCTATGGCTTTATTTTCCCAGTGTTATTTGTCTTGTTTTTGAAGGCCCAGATGGCCACACTGTAAGTTGAGGGTCCACCTAACTGGGATCAGCCGTGATAGATAAAGTTTACATGTAACTGTTCTCACCATATTGCCCATTGGTAAATTTTTATGACTTTTTTTTTTTTTTTTTCCATCTTCTTCCCCTATGGCGGGGTTGCCAAAGTTTGTGCCTTTTTTTTTTTTTTTTTTTTTTTTAACTGGGGCTGGGGGGGGTTCACAAAGGGTGATTGAAACTGCTGACCAAATGTTAACAGTATTCGCAAATAATCCCAAGAGTTAGATTATATTTTTTAAATAAGGCGAGTTAAAATTTAGTGTGTCCCGCCCCTTATACAAAGTGTGGTCCAGGGTAACATAGATAAAATATGTTGAAACCACTGGGCTTTTATGCAAATATGTGAATCAAAGAGTTATCTTTGAGGGGTGGAATTCATGTGGAACATGTAATTGCACTATTCTTCATTTCTCATTTTAGTGAGGGCAGAAAAACAAAACATTGCCACCTCACTTGAAGTGTACCTGTGTGTTGTTTTTTTTTTTTTTTTTTTTTGTTCTTTTTTTTGTTTTTTTTGAAAACACTGAATAAATGAGACTAACTTATTTATGTTTTGCTTTTTTTTTTCTTGGTGAGTGTATGTATAGCTTTCCAAAGATGCATATTGTGCTTTTTTTTGTAAATATGTATTTTCATCATTTTTAAAATGAATAAATAAAATTGCAAAACTGAGCCCAATAATGGATTTTATACCTTGTGTGCTTTGTTGTTGTTTTTTTTCGTACACTGCAACATGAATGTAGTAATTGCTCTGTCTTCAACAACACAGACTTGGAAGTTTTAAAGTGATCCGCCCATGTAAACTTCAACGCTGATCATAGTAATTACAAAGGCTTACACAGATCTGGGAAACAAGCAAATGCAAAGCTTAATAGCTCCACCAGTTTAAAAAAATACAACAGTGACCTCACCAAGTATAAAACACTCCGCACACACTTCTTTTTTTTTTTTGAATAATTCAACTCCAAGTTCCTTTCTGTCAGAGCTTGACTTAGTAGTTCAGTAGGATTTGCTAGAAGGAAACGTGTTTGTGGATTAAAAACCAGTGAACTGTGTAAATCTTGGGGAGTAGATAAGGCACCAGAGTGCAGGCTTGCAACAGAATCGCTCCAGCCCAGCTCTGCCTCTAAAGTTGAAAACAACAAGGGTATGTCCTGAGGAAAAAAAAAAAAAAAAAGAAAAAAAAGAAGAGGGAAAATAAGTTTTTGGTTATTGGCATTCCCAGTCTCCAATCACAGCAGAGAGAAGCTAAGCAGACCACTTAAGAGGCAACCAGTGAGAGGAGCTGTGGGAGGGATCCCAGGACAGTACAGGCTGTTCTTTTCAGAAGACACACACCACCCAATTAGTCTCATTGGCTGACTCTTTCCTGTTGATACCAGTGTGTAGGAGTCAAACACAGAGTGAGAGAAAGAACTCGTCCTATGATATCTCACACAGACTGCAAGTGTCTGGAGTAATTACTAGTGAGCTCATTCCCTTTTAAATCCACTTTTAAAGGGCACAATGTTACAGAGATTTTTTTTTTTGTGGCAGCATTTAGAGCACAAAATGTCAAATGGTATGACGATTTTAAGAATTGAAAGTTGCCATAATGGTGCTTAGGATTTATTTGAATGCAGTTATCCATCTATCACTTTACCAGCTGTCACAGTGGACTGTTTAGTCTCGCATATAGATTTGGGAATCATTTTCTGTTGGACGTCCTCCCTGGCACACTCATCCCCCAATAGCTAAGAATGTTGGTCTCAAACTTGGCCCACATTTGGTTTTGGCTGACAGCATTGACTCAAGGTGAGTGTGGCTGCTTAAACCTGGCCACATATCCTCCAGATGTGGCTCGGGTCTCACTTTTTCATTGGCTCTACGGGTAATGCCTGGTCCTCGCAACACTTGCTAGATCCCCGTATCAAAACTAGATTATGAAATTTGGGCCACATCTGGTTGATACATCCTGTGCCAGAACTCTTTTTTTTTGCTCCAGTTCAGGAACACTGGAACATTTATGGCCCGTGTCGCGCTTGCCAGTGTCATAACTGAGCCATAAGTGCTAAAAGTAGCCCAAATTAGGCCAAAACATGTCTGCTATCTGTGTCCCTTTTTTATTCTGGTTTGAGACCAGCACTACGAGAACTGTGTCTTGTGACCCCTTACAAGGCTGGGTTGCTGCAAAGTAATCCATAATTATATGTTTTCTCATCTCAACATCTGGTTTATGCATTTTCAAATCTTCGTTTTTTGTTTTTTGCTTTTTTTCGTGTCCTTAGCAGATTTTAGTTATGTTGCTGAAAATACATTTGTGTGTGCTGATCAGGATATTACAATGTTATTGAGCAACTTATGATATTTTGGTTGAGGAAGAATCTGTCGGGATAGACCACACCCATTTCCCTTCTCAACATAGTTAAATAGTTTGCAGAACTATTTTTGGTCATTTTTATTCAGTGTTAATCTTGATTTTGTCTTAACTTAAGTGGAGCAGCATAAAATATTTATATTTCCCATGCACCTCAGTCTTCTCTCTGTAATTGAAGAAATATCTTATTTGATAAATTTCTAATTTGACTTTCTGACAGAAAAAGAAGACACTACTGGTTGTTTTTTGTTTTTCTTTTCAAGCAGGTATTAGGACAGAAGTGGTGCCAAGATGACAGTCTGTTAAGAACGGGGCCAAAGGAGGTGGAGGGAAGGGTTGCTATGTGTGCTGAGTTTGTGTGCTTTTTTAAAATATTTTTTTAACTTCTATTATATCCTGGGGTGCGTGATGGCTTTTAAGTTGTTCTTTTAAGTTGTTTTTTTTTTTGCAGTTGTTGTTTTTATGTAAAGCACTCTGTGTTACATTCGTATGAAAAGAGCTTTATAAATAAAGTTTGATTGATTGAGATATTTAGGGCTTATATTTATATTTGCAACCTCGATCAGATGTGTGCAAAAAAAATGCAAATGAAATCTAATGTGGAAGCACAGCCCAGGAAGTCAAAAATGGCCCCAACATCATTTAACTTTTGTGAAAGAGAGAAATGTAGCCCAAGTCATGACTTTTAACCTAAACCCAACCAGAGCAAGTAGGAATAAAAGTTCAAATCTGAGACTCATGCATATGAGTGCTTGTCTGAAATGGTTACCAACTCAAAGACTGAACATGAACTTGTCACTTCGCGGCCTCCAAAGTCTGAAAATCTGCTATTCAGATATGCAGGGTATTGTAACATCACAGACCCAGCTCAAAGTAGAATTAACCAACTTCACATCTCCCAGGATTTGCCGTAAGTTTGAAGTGGGTAATGCAATGCTGACGCCCTGATTTCAAAAGAAGCAGACTTCGCAGAAGAGAAGGGTGGAGTGGATTTTTAGAAGCTAACTATGGCGCTGTTGGACAGCTCATATCAGTGGCTGCAGGCTCGACTCTCAACCAGTGACCGTTTACTACATTTATTCTCCGCCTGCTGACTTTAAATGAAGGTTACTAGAGCCATAACCCCCCCCCCCAAAAAAAAAGAAACCTCTTGTGTGAACAGTATTGAAAAGACAGATGTGCTTTATTCCCACCTGCATACAAAGGTATTTTGACCAAAATATGTCACAGACATTTATTGAAGACCTCAGAAAAGTGTGGCTGCTTTTTAAAAATAAGGGATAATATGTTTCCTTTAAAGTCAAAGTGAGAAACTTAATAATGTGGGTGCATTTAGGTTTCTTTTGACGTATGTGCTTGTTCAATTAAACCTGAAATTCAAGTAGTAGTATGAGGCTGCCAGAAAGTCATCTTTGAGGAAGCACAAATCTGACGTCAGTGTTTTTTTGTGGTTTTTAATGCTAGTATAGATGCAAGGGACCAAAGTAAAGATGGCAGACACTGCTCCCTCAAGTGTTCAGCTTCAGTGAGACGGAGTACATAGGATTTCTATGTTAGTTCAGTTCATTAGGCCTCATTATCAGATTTAAGTTTGGTTTACATGGACAGACCTCCCCTCCAGCTAATTACTCAGATTGTTGCATTTTGATACAAGTTTTTCCTAATGCACATGTTGACATCTACAGTTTTATTAAATCCAGTCTCTGGCTGCAAACTAACCAGTGTGTAAGCAACTGGTAGCAATTTAAAATAAGCGCTTCACCTGTGGCAAAAACAGGGATGAGCGCATGCCGTTTGTGTGTATTTTTCACAGATAAGGGTGCTTTTGCAGAATGCTTTTGTGGTATACGTTCATAGCTCATTGACACACATGCATTTAGTTTAGTATTTTCCTCCTCTAATGTGGAAAAAGTAAGAAAGGAAGTTTGAATACCAACAAGAGTATTTGGTGTTATTTAAGCCCACAGTATTATTTATACCTTGCATGACACAGAATATCAGCTGCCTCTTTTGAATTTTATCTAAAGTGACTTACGACAGAGATTTTTTTTTTTTTTTTGAGCCGGATGCTTTTCCTTACGCAACCGGGATTCAACCCTGGACCTCCTGCATGAGTAGGCGTAAGCACTACCACGAAGCCACTGAGGAAGAGATTTTTACACTTCCTGTAAAAAAAAAAACAAAAAACAAAAAAACAACACACAGAAGGTACGGAGGTTAACACCTCTAAAATACCCGCTCTGCTTTTACTGTTCCATTGCAGTGACCCGATTATGCCCAGCTGCTCATCAGCGAGGACTTGTCTTCAATATCCACAGTATTTCATTGAACACATAATTATGAAACAGCCATGCACCCGCACCCACACGATGAGTCATCAGCACTTTTACATTCAGTTTTGTAAATGCTTTTAACAAGTAAAGTGATTATTGAAATGCCAGTGTTTAGTTGCTGCTGTTGTTTTTTTTTTTTTGTCAGATAAAGTCGAATGAAAAATCAGAAAATTAGCAGGACTTTGAAAAGACACAGTTTTCTCAGAATTATATCCGATGGAGGAAAATAATGGAGAATAGTTTCACCAGCGAGTTATTTTGTCAGTGGGTGAGATATTCTTTTCTTCACACTATGTCACAGCAAATACCACAATCACCAAGTCCACGTTTATGATCGCACAGTCCCAGCGTACTAGTCAAGATCCTGTGGAGGCTGAAGGAGCGACTACTAGTCGCCAAGGGTGCTTATTACAACTGCTGAATTAAGAAAAAGAAAATATAAGAAAAGCATTAGTTATTTTTGTAATATTTTTAGATGCGGTGACAAATAAACATCTCAAAAAGCCAGCTGCTGTCGGATTCATGAACTTTGTAAAACTTGGGATGTTTTCTTTTATTTTTTGCTCATAAGCACGTGTGTAAGTTAGTGAATTCCAAATGACTGCAATAGAAACATATTAATTAACTGAGAAACCTTTATCAGAAATCCACCCCAAGCTCATGACAACATCAGTGCGCTTTATAAAAGCCAGAATCTCTGCAGTGAGTCCACGTAAATCAGCTCACCGACTCAGTCTGAAGCTTAAATATGCAAAATGCTCATCGATTAGGATGAACATGTTTCAGATGTCACATAACAGTCCACATGAGAGTTAATTAATGTAGTGAAAGTCAGAATTACAGCAATAATTGTGTGCGCTCCTCATTTACACGAGCGCTACACATGGCAGGAGTAGATTTTGTTCGTAGTTATCTCATGAATGTGTAAATTTCATTCTGCTCACAGTTTTGCCATCAAGCCTACACGTTTGCATCATATTTAAAAACTCAATGAACAAGTGCAACAACATCACAGTTTCTCTCAATCTTATAAGTCACTAAGTTTGTAAGACTCCTGTTTGCTGATGTTCTGACCAGAAAAGACAAAATATTATGGATCTAGCATGAGAGCGGATCGACACATTTATACGTTGAAGCTCACATCACACGAAGCCTCTATCACAACTTGTTGTAACTGTCAAGATGTACAAGTTGAATTAGCTAGCCCCTAATAATTGCTTCGGATAACACGGGGATAAATGTGTCATAAAAGTCTGACAACTTTAAGCTGATGCTTTTAAGAGACATTCAGGAAAATGCCTGCAAAGGTATTAGCTCATAACTTGGCAAACTCTTCTGGAGGCGGGGGGGGAGGGTTTTTTCCCCCCACAAATTACTTGTTTGAATTCAGAAATAAAACTTCCCCATCTTTTATGGGTTATAAATTTGTCCCCTTTTTTTAATTTAAAAGGCAGGGCTGCTTTATATTTTCCCCTTTGCTCAACTTCAAGTTCATGTATACTTGGCATCGGCGGAAAAAAAAAAAAAGAGTAGAAAGTAAAAATAGATGGAAAAAGGCAGCGAAGGACAGAGTTAAAGGGGGGAAAGGAAAGACAGGCATTTTTGGCTGTGTCTCGACTCTGCCTGGCCAAAACACGTTCAGTGCAGGATGTAAATAAACTAATCTGCCAACGTGAAGTCTTTACACATTTTGGTTTTTCTCTGGGCTATGTGACTCATTCAGCCTGGCTGTGTGACCTTAACGCTGGCTGTCCTGCTGCTACGGTGCTGGAGTGTTTGGTTTGAATTGCAGCAGGGGTCACCAAGAATATGCAGGCCTGCTGTGTTTTCTTTTAGGGATACAAATGCAAAGAGAGAGAAAGAGAGAGTTAAGTAGTACATGTAATTGTTAGTACACGCCAGCTAAAAACATCTTTCTTTAATTCATTTTGCTTGAATTATATGAGAAGACTGGAACGAAATGAAAGCAGTCAAGAAGAATCTTCTGGCGTTTGAGACAGTTACTTCCAAAGTTAAATTTCACATCCATAGACTGTGAATGGGGTGTGAATTTATACAAAGATTCAGATTTATATATGTGCCATGGTCTTTTGATTGGCAGCAGTCATAACCAAAGGCTAGCTGTCATCACTTTTGCTATTTTACACCAAACAGAATATAGTCACTCATATTTTTAAGAGAATATGTTTTATTTTTCAAGGTTGGTCCTAAAACATGGTACCTATTCAGGAAAAGACTGTTATCTTAAAAAAATAAATAGAAATGTTGCCTTGTTTTGTTTTTTTTAATGCTTGATAACATCCATTGCTTTAGCTTTCGCTCTACTTTCCAACTACCAGGGCCATTTAGAGTGCTTTCACATCTGTTGGTCCAGTAAAGTGGTTTGCTTGGGCCCAAAAGTTGTTACAATGTTGCAGTTCTCAACTAGTTTGGTTCACATTCACTCCAGTGTTTTTGCAAACAAACCAACCACTGTGGATGCTATACATCCCCCACTCATGTGGAGGCGCTGTTCACAAATCCGTGTTTTTGGGAGACGTAGATGAAAGCTGATTGGCGCAGCATGTGACGAGGGAAAAATCCCAGAAGAAAACATTATGTCGTTTGTGCTTTGTTTATTTCTTAACGATGAACTGTGCTCTCCTGCTAGTGTTTGCGGCTGTATATTATGATCATTGCTTTGTGCACCTAGCATAAATACTGCTGTTGTTCTATAATGAAGCTCACATTCGGCACAAGAACACTCTGCGGTTGTTTTTGGAGCGGAGACGACGTCTTGCAAAACACTAGCGCCAGCGTCGGCTCCAAAACAAACTCGTGTGGAGAAATTTTAGGCTTCTAAAAACACACCACGTGTCCAACACGTGTCAAATTTTCGCCAGAGTAGAACAAAGTGATGTCGTCAGCAAAAATAAAGCTTTGGAGATGTCTGAGTACGTGAACAAAATCACTGATGGATAAAATAAAAAGTTCTGGACCAACATCTGACCCCTGGGGCACTCCACGGTTAACCTGATATAAGTCTGTTTTCTGTTTTCTAAATAACTGAAAACCCATTTTTGCGCTAGTCCTCTTATGCCATATTTCCTTAACTTATGCTTCCAGTATGATGTTTCTTGTCCATTGCAGCAAATATTTCTTCAACCATGTCCATCAAGGCCATAGAACGATTTTTACGAAACCTATATTGATTACTGAAAAAAATTGTATTTTAATTTATTAACTGATCTAATCTGGTAACAAATAATTTCTCTACTTTTTTTTGAAAACTGAGAATAAAGATTCTGGTCTGTAATTGGAGAAAATATGTCTGTCACTATTTTTATGAAGTGGAATAATTTTGGCTACTTTCATATTTTGAGGAAATTTACCTGTAGAAAAGAATAAATCACAAATATCTGTAAATGGATCAATTACAGATTACACTAATCTCTTATCCATATCTAAGTAGTGAGATGATTCCTTCTTTGTAGAAGCTTTGATAATAGACATTATTTCTTTCTTTCTTTTCTTTTTCTCTTCTCTTTCCACCTTTTCCCAGTCTCCACGCGTATGTAACTGCCATTTGACTGTCTTTTCCTGCCTCACTCATTTTCATCCTCTGACACAATCAGTCTCAGATACCAATAAAGTATGTTCAGACTGTCAAGTGGGCTGGTGAAGGACACATTCACCCTCACTCTCAGTTATGCACAAAACTTATATCTGCTGCCAGATCAAATTGCATATAAAAAAAGGGGTTTTCTTGGCACTAAACCAGCTTACATATATATATGGAGACAAAAAAAAGAAAAATAATTTGCCTCCTTGTGATATAATGTCTTAAAGGGACACTGTGTAATATTAAAGGTTGTCTATTGTAAAAAATGGACTGTTTCATTCGAAAGTATGACCTAATTAATTAGTAATTACTTCCATTAACAAATCACTGTGTTCTGGTAGGTCTTGAATTTGCCTTTTATATATACATTGCGTTGGCATATTTAATGGTGATCACTATGTTGCGCTGCCATCTTGAAACTACAGTCCACGGCAGGGAACATCGTGTTTTACGTTTGTGCTACCGGTAGTTGCCTACAAACTCCCGCCCAGCTCCGACCGATCCACTGCCCCTACCTTGTTGTCTTCTTTAGGGATGTGTACTATCGAGGGCCTCACAATACAATTCGTATCCCGATACATGTCACGATATGACAGTTTCACGATACGATACAATACATGTGTTGCAATACGATATCGGAAATGCCCCCACAGCAGCAAGCCTTACTGCCACATCTACAGGAGTGGAAGTTGTATGTGTTTTGGCTGATGTTCACAAGTGTTTAAACCATGTTTTCTTCTTTAATTTTATGAACCCTTCAAAGTCTATTAATAACAGTCCACCTGGTCTTTTTTTTCCATATCGATATATTACTAAATGAAAACAACAACTATTTCCCAAAACTAACCTCAGAGAGAGAATACTTAAACTTTTCATGAGGTTTGAAGGCAAAAAATCATTTAGGGGCTGACATTTTTTCACCTCCTCAATTTTCACAAGCTTTTTAAATCAGGAAACATAACTTTACATCCAAAATTGAAAGAACTGGGAGCCTTGATTTTGAGGAATGTTTTTCTATATTAAGATATATAATTAATATTATCATTGATCGGTATTTGGGTGAAATGCCTCATAGGTCCATAGGGAGGAGCTAATAATTTGAACCTTAACTGTACATGTGGGCGGCTGAAGTCACTACCGACAAAAAGACTTTTTTTTTTTTTAGGCCACCCACGTAATATGATACAGCATTTTATTCAAGGGGAGAATTATTCAGCATCTCCCAACTGTCATCTAGAGAGAGGCGAGAATGTAACCTGGCTGAGTCAATCACCGGGTCACACTGAAAAACAAACAAACAAAATTAACAACCATGCTCTTTACTGCTAGCTTGATGCTATGTTTCTTCAGAGTTCCTTTCTGCAATGTTGTGTTTCATTAATGTAGGCCAGCTCAGCTCATGAGACATGACAAATTTGTTCCTAATAAAACAAAAAAGGAATTCGTACCTTCTATTTGTAATCGATCTGCAGACAAATCAGAGCATGAGAATAGAACTGTTAGTAAAAGATGTTTTCAGTTTGGTGTGTGGTGGTGTGAGCATTCAGGCTAGGTGCTGTATGTTTGCTCATACAGTAATAATGTGCTTTGAGGGTTATTGAGTGCGGCTTGTATCCAAATGTGCATCTGCATAGTAAATTAAAGTTGCAGGACAGATGTCGCATAAACAAGGCACAACCCTTGATTGATGGAGATAGGAGTTGAGTTGTTTGCGCGTCTCCTAAAAACTGACTGATATAAAAAGAGGAGTGCATTCTTATTTGAAAGGAAAGTACTATAGTCATCATCTTTGCTCTGGTTTTTACATGCAGAGGTTTTGAATGAGTGCTGTCCTAAGTTAAAATCACTGTGCTCTTTCCTCTGTCATCCTTTTGCTTCTGTTCTTCTTTTGTATTTAGCTTGTTTGCGGGGCTTCCTCTTTTATTTTGAAAGTGTTCTCTTCATTTTGTTTGTTCTGAATCGTTGCATTTTAATTAATCTGTTTTATTGAAGATTTATTTCTTTTTTTTTTCTGTTCATTTCAGTTTCTTATTAAACACCCCATGAAACTTTGAACCAATAATTAAAAGTTATTGTGAAAGCTTTAACTTTGCTGTTTAAACTAAATGAATATTGATTCAGTTAAATTTAAAACTGAACTGACTCACAACAAATATATGTAAAGAAAAAGAACCACATACATTTTTTTTTTTTTTTTTTGGGTCTGGCATTAAAAGAATAAAATATGAAATTGCTATAATATTAAAACCATTCATGTTGGCAATCTTTTATCTGTGAATAATGTATCCCAATGTGGAATTGCAGTTCAAACCACAGACTTCTTCAAGATGGTTTGATGTGTCACCTTTGCCTTAAATCTCAAGCACAGAGCAGTTGAGGGACTTAAGAAAGGAAGGAATCTGTCATGAGCGTACCCAAAGAGATTCATGATCCCTCAAACCGTTACTGTTGGTGCACTGTCTGTTGCCGTCATGTTAGGTCACTTTGAGCTTCTCTAAATCATTTTAGCTTTGTGGGGGGACATATCAACTATTCGGACCATGCATAAAGATAACGGGCAATTTTTGCGCTGAGCAATCTGAATGTTTACAGAAACAGCTGACATAGATTGAATCAAATCATGTGTGCTAAATTCCATACTGTATAATAAATTAGCAATGAATCAACTTTGAGTGCAGTTGAGATCTTTCATCATGCTACTGTCCTTTGAGCCGCATGTGAAGAGCGTCATTGATGTTCGTGACAGAACAATGACGAGGACTTGCTGTACTGATTAGCTCGAGAGCAGCAGTCTCTCCTCACCACTTATCACATCCTTGATGTGTCTGTGGTCGGCTCTGATGAGTATTCTCAGGCTCACATTTGGGTGTGTGTTTTTTTTTTTTATCCATGCAAATTTTTTTGGTAACGCTCTTGAACTGTCAGAATAGCAATGCAAGGAGAGAACACATGTGGGTTGATGAAATACTAAGGTAATAGTCTCTGCCTGATTTACATGTCTGTACGTGGCAAAAGACCTGAAGCATGATTCTAGAATTTTTGGACCAAAAATGTCATTCCTTTCTTTTGTTTTTAAACATTATTTTTTTCAGCACAGACAATTTTTTGGCAGGGAAATGGGAGCTTCATTAGACATAAAATTAATTGAAAGAATATACTCTATAAAGAGGGTTTAAATTGCAGTGCAGTTACTTTCATTTGATATGTGATACGAATACTTTTGTCCAATTTATTACTTAATCTAGGTTTAGAAAGGCTGAAACAATGACTACGACAGCTTTTTTTTTTTGAGACCTGGCAGTCAGTCTGTCAACCTTCACTAGGATTCATGCATTGCAGTCAAGCAAGACTACTGCCATCAGCCCAAAAGTCACGAGATGATTGACTGCCAGTCTTAGCATCCTCTGCAGCGGTACCCCCCATTTCTAATTTTGTTGTGGTTGTAGGATCAGAAATGATAGCTGTTTTTAGCTGACCAACCTACAAACATTCTAAGTGGTCTGTTTGTTCAAAAAAAATGCAACACACAAGCACAGTTGAACTTATTGTCTTAAAATATCACTACTCTCCTTTGGCGTTTCATTCACAGCTCAGAATGATGCTAAGCGCTAAGTAGCTAAAATGATGAGGGTCTTGTCTTTTGCCGAGGGATGAATTTTTAACAAAGCCGGATCTATGAACAAATTATTTTCACCGTCAATTCTTTCTAACATTGTGATCCTAAGCTTTCTAAGCAAATGAGAGTATGCTAAGATAGCCAGAAAAGAGATATAAAACTGTCCCTGAAGAGTTATATTCAATCATTCAATAGGTGTACCAACAAAGTGAAATGACAAAGATCAGCTACGAGCAACTAGGATAGTATTTTATAAAGTAACGAAGCAACTGAGATTAACCTCTAAGCAACTAACCATCTTCCACTGACATGTTATCTTTGTGCTTATTATTGGTTTTCTTCAGGTACTTCAGCTTCCTCCCACAGTCTCAAAACCATGTATGTTAGCTTAATTGGTGACTCTCAATTGCCCATAGGAGTGATTGTGTGTGTGACCCAGGTCTCCCTTGTAATATACCCATGATCTCAATGGGACTAACCTGGTTAAATTAAGGTTAATAACTGATTAAATAAAGGTTAACAATGTCAATGTTCATGAGGCTACCATCAAAGTTCATAGCAGGCCTACCCACAAAGGCTGTTGCTAGGTTTTTAGATTTTGCTTAAGCTGATGTGGACAAACCAGGAAAAAAAAAGAAAAGATAACTTAGGTTTAGCTGAGATACGTTAGGCTTGAAAAAGAAATATCCATCATAAGAGCATTATTCAATCTCTGAAACATGGTGTTGGTAGGGTTATGGTTAGGGCCTGT
Source organism: Arrhamphus sclerolepis (assembly GCA_037176975.1). NCBI lineage: Eukaryota > Metazoa > Chordata > Actinopteri > Beloniformes > Hemiramphidae > Arrhamphus > Arrhamphus sclerolepis. The sequence goes on along the minus strand of JBAMYA010106985.1, from coordinate 162 downwards.
TTTGCTTTGTCTGGGTCCATCATTAATGATGCATTAAATTCTTATTTATATTTGCGAATTTTGAAGAATAGTAATTTTCTTCACGTCTTCTAAAGAATGTTCCAAACAGCTGATTTGGCCACACCTAATGTTTTTGCTATGTATCATGGGTTTGTTTAGATT
>JBAMYA010106975.1:0-19750 GCA_037176975.1 Arrhamphus sclerolepis | reverse complement strand
ATGTGTGTGTGTGTATTTATGTATGTATGTATGTATGTCGCTGACCGGAAATTCAGACTGTTCACTTCCGGCGGAAGTAAATAATAGAGGCGCTAGTAGCGTTAGCTTCACATGCGAACACCTCTGTGTTTTAAAATGAAAATGTGAGTTTCTGCTGTCATAATGTCAGCAGTTCAGTCTTTGGGGTGGTGTGTTAGCGAAGGAAAAGCTGCTGCTGCCGAAGAAATATTCACAGACTTTGTAAAAGACCATTGATGGATGTACGCGAGACAAAACAGTTGACACTACAGTCTGAACTGCAGTCTGGACTACAGATGAAACTACAGTCTACCGGTTTGTAACTGTGCACCACAGCTCAGTTGTTAGATTAAAGGGAACGGATGGAACATTTTTGATATCTTACAGTGTTCTTGCAATGATTTAAATGCCCATCTGCTGTTTAAGATTAAGATTACACATTAAACAAGACCGCAGAGTCATATCACCTGTGCAGGTTGTCATGGTAACCTTGTGGTTTCATTACACTAAAATCTTGGGGAAAACAGTCAATTCTGATGGACATTGGAAAGAGGAGGGCGAATGGAACTTATGAACTGACTGATGAGGATAAAGAGTCAGTATGACACTAATGTCCTATTTCTGCTCTTTCACCTTATTTCAGGTGTATAGGGTTGGGTGATATAACATCAAATCAGTATCACAATTAATTGAACAAATTACTCGATTGTGGTTAATGAGTGATTATTGTTTTATCATTTTTCTTTCATAAACCACTGACATGGTTTATACTGAAAATAAGATAAACAATTAAAACTGGAATATTTTTCTAATAAAGAAGTGCAGATATTTAATTTTAAATAAGTGAAAGGGAACACATATTTTTTGTATTGATATTTCAAATAGAAATAATAGGTGTGAGCAAGATTATTTGGATAATTGGTTCTGAATGTTGGTAGCGATTAATTACCCAGACCCAAGTCATAGACAGTCTTAATGATAAAGATTTGCTATAATGTTGGTTTTATTTGCAGTGGGCAGATGTTGCACTGTATTGATGGATTAAAATGAACTGAGATTAGATTTTTCTGATGTGCATGAAAACACAATAATTCAGGTTAGTGAGAAGAGTGTTGGTGAGGGTGAGGATCGTCTGAATCCTCTCAGTGTGCGAACAGAACAGCCTTTTTAATCAGCATCTTTTGGTGTACAGAGTTGAACTGATGGCTCATCATGTTCAGCATTGATTTAATGATAAATGAGCCAATAGCATTAACATAAAATAAAAATATCAATTGAACATAAATCCTTGTTTTGTTACCCTTTTGTAGTATATTTTTGTTAAAGCAGCACAGAGGACTGATTGCTATTTCATCACTATGACTCTCCACACTATGACTTTCTTTTTTACTTTCTTAGAAATCAGTTTTTGCAGTGGATGGACTGATGCAAAGTGGAAAAGTGTGCTGTGGTCTGACAAGTCCATATTTCAAATTGTTTTTGGAAATCATGGATGTTGTGTCCTCTGGGCCAGATGAAAAGGACTATCCAGATTGTTATCATGGCAAAATTCCAAAGCCAGCATCCATGATGGTATGGGGGTGTGTCAGTGTCATGGCACGGATAACTTGTACATCTGTGAAGGCCATTAATGCTGAAAGGAACATACAGGTTTTGGAGTAACATGTGCTGCCATCCAGGCAACATCTTTTTCAGGGACGTCCCTGCTTATTTCAGCAAGACAATGCCAAGTCACATTCTGCACGTGTTACAACAGCATGGCTTCGTAGTACAAGAGTGCAGTTTCCCTTTGAAAATGTGTGGCACATTATGAACCACAAAATACAACAACAGAGACCCTGGACTGTTGAGTAACTGAAGTTGTACATCAAGCAAGAATGGGAAAGGATTCCACCTACGAAGCTTCAACAATTAGCGTCCTCAGTTCCCAAACGCTTATTGAATGTTGTTCAAAGGAAAGGTGATGTAACACAGTGGTAAACATGCCCCTGTCCCAGCTTTTTTGGAATGTGTTGCAGAAAAAACAACAAAGTTTATCAGTTTGAACATTAAATATCTTGTCTTTGTAGTGTATTCAATTGAATATAGGTTGAAAAGGATTTGCAAATAATTGTATTCTGTTTTTGCGTTTTCTCTATTTGCGTCTTACACAACGTCCCAACTTAATTGGAATTGGGGTTGTAGAAATGTGAATCGATCTGCTAGTTAGTTACAGTTTAGATGTGAACAGAAGTCTTCACATATCAGTGGCTTCCTCCTGAATCAAACACAGTCGTTATGACAGATTTTGTAGTATCGGCAAACTATGAATTGTCATCTAATTAACAGATTTAATGACAAATCATGATGAAGGTTGTAATTTGTTTTGCATATTGATTGTCAGAGGTCCTTCCTGATACAACCCTCCCCATTGAGCTGGGCCTGGGTCCGGGAATATGAGTGACTCAGACATTCATGAGTTTATTTTACTTCAAACCCAAAGTATTGTATTTGTATTATATTTGTATAGTGCAAGTATAATAAACTGACAAAATCTTCCATTTTCACAATACATATCACTGTTTATTGTTCTGAGACTGCTTTTGTTGCTGCATTCTCGAGAGAAGTTTTGAAGAAAAATGTTTGGACTAACTTTAAAAGTTGGTCATTTGGACATTTTTTAAAACTGCTTACACTGCAGAAAGTTACCAGCGCTTCAATTAAATTAGGTTCTCTCAAATCACATCACATACCACATCACTAACCTTTTTATGTCATGTGTCACCTCCAGGTAGTCCACAGCAAAATGACTGTGAAGTGGAGGTGGTTCTGTCTGACCAGGAAAGGAACTCCAGCCTGGAAAAGGAGGAACCAGAGTCTCCAGAGATTCAGGAGGAAGATCTTTGTAGCAGTCAGGAAGGGGAGCAGCTTGTGATAAAGGAGGAAACTGAAATCTTCATAGTGACTTCTGAATTTGAGGAAAGTGACCATAGTGAACCAGAACTGAACCGTGGCCGACTCCTCAACCAACATGTTCCTGCAGCTGAGAGCCAAGATCAGAAACTAAAAGAGATTGAAGACTCTGAAGCAGGAAGCAGTGGAGCGCTGAAGCCAAAGACAGCTCGTCACAGAAAAAGAAGTCGTTGTAAAAATGTAGAAAACTCTCAAATGTCAAAGAGTCACTGTGACGCTGACACAAACACTCATCCTGTAAAATGTGACGTTTGTGGAAACGTGTTCAAGGATGTGTTTCTAATGTTGAAGCATCAAATAATCCACTTAGAAGTTAAGCCATATTCTTGTAGAAAATGTGGGAAAGATTTCGCTGACAAAGAGAGTTTGTTGACTCATGTCAAAAGTCACGTAGGTGAGATGCCATATCTTTGTAGCATCTGTGGGAAGAGATTTAAATGTTCATCAGCTTACAGGAGACATACAGTAATCCACACAGGTGAAAGGCCATTTAGCTGCAAACTTTGTGGGAAAGGTTTTGCACAGAATCATAGTCTCTCAGCGCACATGAGAAGCCACACAGGAGAGAGGCCGTTTTCTTGTGAAACTTGTGGGAAGAGTTTCATTCGACGCGAAAACTTGGTTGTCCACAGAAGGATTCACACAGGAGAGAGATCTTATTCCTGTAACATCTGTAGGAAGAGTTTCAGTCGACAAGATATTTTGACCAGTCATAAGCGAACCCACACAGGCGAAAAGCTGTATTTTTGTGACACGTGCGGGAAAAGTTTCATTCAGCGCAGCAACCTGACCAAACACATGAACACACACACAGGTAAAAAGCTGTTTGCTTGTGAAACATGTGGGAAGAAGTTCACACAGCGCAGCAACCTAACCACACACATGAGCATCCACACGGGGAAGAAGCTGTATTCTTGTGAAACATGCGGGAAACGGTTCTCTCAAAGCGCTTATTTGGTGGTTCACATGAGAACTCACACAGGTGAGAAGCCGTACTCTTGTGAAATATGTGGTCGAAGCTTCAGTCAGAAGGGCAGTTTGAAGCCCCACATGAAAATCCACAGAGGTGAGAGAACGTATTCATGTGAAAAATGTGGGAAATGTTTTAGTCAAAGATGTGGTTTGAATCTCCACATGAGGATTCACTGAGATGAGAAGTTTCTCATGTTTTTATGCAAAAAGCTTAGTAATAAATAAGAATCCGCAGACTGTACATATATGAGGACACTTGAAGATTCTTTTGCACAATATCACAGCGAGCATAGCTGGAAGCTGCTGGATACTGTGAACTCTGCTAATAACAGTCTGACTTTTATATTCATTTTTTCATATTGGTTTTGTGTTGTTTTGAACATTTCAGGGCTTTTATTTGTAATTATTTGTGCATATCTGATAATCCACAGGCTCTCTTTCCAGAGTATTCAGATTGGTTTGGTTGTTTGCGTAATCCCTGATGGGTCTGTGGTTGAAAACATATCCATCAATCTTTGTCCCTTGGTTTTGTAGAACATGTTATTTAGTAAAACTCCTTCTTAAAGTAGGTGTTTTTCTCAAATTATCTTACCATCAAACAAACTATCAAACATCGAACATTATTACACCAAGGCCCATGTCTCCAAGCGCAACACCTCTAGTCGCACTGTTTGTGTTTCTGAAGGTTCAAAGTTCCTCTGGGGGGATCTTGGTGGGTTACTTCTAATTTGACTCATGTTGATGATTTGGCTTTGGACCTTGAAAACCTTACAACTCTTCTCACTGCAAGTTTCCAGGCTCTATTGAAAAGAAAGCTTTCCATACTGTTACGCTGCAAAATCGCACAGTTGTGAACCAATTATTGACAGCTCAATATGGAGTTTGTTACTTTCCAGACACTTGCCATTTGTCATGACATGGCTCTTGATTTCACATTTAAATGATCTTCTCCACGATCAGACAGACCACAACACCTCTGACCCATGGGGTTATGAGTTTAGGTCCTGGTGTACCTCAGGGTCCTGGTATTTTAGGTACACCAGTTTGGGTTAGGAACTCATGACACTCAAGTGTAATATGTTTTCATAGATTTGTTAGTTTTGATTTTCCACTAATCTAGTGTAGTTCTGTTTTTTTGTTTGTTTTTTTTTGTTTTTATTATCCCTAACACGGTTCGCACCTGTTCGATTATATGGTTACAATGATACATTTTGAAATCTCTCTTAATTAATGTATCTGATGATGTTTGTGTCTAACAAAAAAAAGAAAAAGATGTATTGAAGATGATGGTCGTCATAACTAGATGGTAGTTTGTGTAGATTGTTCCAGCCATTTGCTTCTGGGAAATGAAACGTGTTACATTATTACGAGGACTCTGAATAAAAGAAAACCAGAGACATATTTTTTTCCTAACTCTTTTTCTCCTGCTTTAATTCATTGCTCTTATTTCTGTGGTGATTTTACCATCATCTGTAGCTTGCTGTACAGCCTACATGTATGCAATGAAATTAAACTTCACTAAAATCTATAAAATATCATGTATTTACTTTGAGCCTTACTTACAAATATGGTCATTGGAACAAGGATAATGAGCGTAAATGAGTACATCCACTTTGAAAAGTAACATTTTAAACAATATCTCAATGAAAACAACTTCCAAAATGTTGACAAGACAAAGTTTAATATAACATCTTTTTAACTCATATTGTCCAAGTAAGGTCAATAATATAACTTAGATTACACATTTTTTCAGTTTTACTCAAATTAGGGTGGTGCAAAAATGAGTACACCCCACAACAAAAACTATTACATCTAGTACTTTGTATCGCTTACATGATTTTTTTAATGACAGCACCAAGTCTTCTAGGCATGGAATGTTTTGCAACATCAATCTTCTTCCATTTTTCAACAACAACCTCTTCCAGTGCTGGATGGAGAGTTGATGCTCAACTCGTCTCCTCAGAATCCCCCACAGGTGTTCGACTGGGTTCAGAATATAGTTTTCTTTCTTTTTCAGTCCCCTTCAAACCTTTATCCAAGTTTGCACACATTTACAGTAATGCAGCTGCTTACATGAAATTTGTAAATGACATAAAATGAAATTAATTCATCTAACCAACAGTCTACTAGACACAATAGCAGCTGCTGACATTAAGTTCCGGGTTATTGTAAATTTTCCAGTGTCTTAAATTAGAGATATCTCTGTTGAACAAATACCTGCAAAGTGCTTCTGTCACTTGCAGTGACCTATTGTGCCCACTCTTTCGACACCAAACATGGTGGAAATGCTTTTAGTCATTATGTTGCCCTTCTGCTGCAGTAAGCTGTCATTTGGTTGTACCCAGCTGTTGCCTTTAAAAAAAATAAGCCAGAGGCGGTTTCCTAACACAGCTTTTAACTTATATGCACATTTCACTTATTTATATGTCCCAATTTAAACCTCTATTTGCTTTTAGTATAATTATTTGTACTTTATTTTTTACACACACAGACACATATATATATATGTCCTCCATTATTTAAGAATTTTCTTCAATAATAGATTTTAATTATGTATAGCACTTTTCTTCACAAAGTCCTTACAAGGTTTACAAAATGGAGCAGGGAAGTTAGGCCAGATGGATGTTCCACAAGATTAAAATATTAAAAATGTCTGATAAATATATCAGACATTGCCCAGGGCTTCCACAAGAGGAATGTTTCAAGAATGAAGGTGAAGGTAGTAACAGACTTAATGTGACCGAGTTCAGTGGAGAAACAGTCCCATTAAATGTGGAGTTTTAATGGAAAAGGTCCAAACACTGTTTGTCACATATTGACCTGGGGATAGCTAACGGGGAACTATTGGTGGACTGCAGTAGTTGGGAGGCCACATGCCTACTCAATCTTTCAGTGAGTGATGTATTTAGGGCCAAGGGCATTTATGGCCTTGAAGGGCAGCAGTTTTTTATTTTGATATCAATATAATATTTTGTAGTGAGTCAGCACAGTGAGACAAACACAGAGGCGATGGGTTTGTGCTTTTTATTCTCATAAGGACTCTACCTGCAGCCTTTTGAACCCATTTTAGACAGAGGAGAGAGTGGATTATATTATAATAGTCAAAGAGATAAGAAGAAGAACGTCTGCAGTGTTTTTGGTGCATCAGCAGTTAAAAAAATCACCAGAACATGTCTCAGATGTTGTTCTGGGATAGCCTCCCATGATTATATGAAAGGGAGGTGGGGGGGATGTGAGATTAGCGAGGCTGTTGAAGTCTATGAGTTATATGTATATTGACATGTAGAATTTACTGTCATCGGTAGAAAAAAGCTAATGGTCACCAGGGTCTTGACTAGATTGGGAAAGTGGTTGTGTGTGAATGGAGAACAAAAGGAGACCTGGGACTACGCCCTGAGGCACCCCACGCTTCAGTAGGGGGTTATAGTGACTTGTTCTTAATCAAAGAAAACAAAACGAACCCAAGCCACTGAGGGGCTGCTGACTGGTACTTAGCTGACGCGTCGTCCTCCTGGATCCAAAGAATGAACACTTGAGGTTCTTTTGATTGCAAAGTATTTATTGATCCTGCAACATCCTCATCCTCATCCTCCAACAAGATGAGAATTTTAATTTTGCGCACTAATAGAATCAACTTAGGACAACCAAATAAAAGGCTCACATAATTATGGCAATGCAATAATCAATCAAACGACAGTGACAACGGTCAAAAACTGTGTTTCCGCTGCAATCAGCACACCTGCTGAGAGGTTACCTGGGACTCCATTTAACCATACATGATGCCCCCCACCGTGACTTTCAGGTATTACACCACAATAAATAAATTAAATTAAACACATAGATCCCAAAAATATTGCTCTAACAGGGGTAATTTATTCAGAATGACAGAACAAACTTCTGGGCTAAAATTTGCAAAAGGTCCTTTGAGCTGCTGTAACTTTTTTTTTCTTCAATATAAATAATGAAAAGAAAACGTATTCTAAAATGAATTTTCAACTAGACTTGAAAACTGTTTTATTAAATAATGAATTAAATCATTAAAATATTCAACACTTTATGAATTAGACAGTTTATTTGTAAATGTATTAATCAATCTGCAATCAAATTTATTAACATGTTTTTTTCCTCAATTACTCGACAATGATGATAAAAACCTACCATTTGTGTATCTAGACTGCAAGATGCTGAAAATGTTTGTGTCATCCATATTGATACCAAATGTTTGGAAACTTTCTAAACAGCCTTAGATAAAAAGATAGTTTGGATAAAGGTTTAACATGACTCTTAGACAGGAGACCCAGATTAGAGTCACTGCAGTCACAGATAAACTGCTGCACACTTACAAAACTGTATGGAAAAGAAATAATGGAAAAGAAGGATCTTCATTCAGATTAATGTCATATTGTGTGTTATATTTGTCAGGCTAATCAAATTTACAATGTACGCATTATCTTTAAATGATGGTGATGATGCAACATGAAGCACATAAGCTGAGTTAAGATTAAAGTGGGCAAGAGGGTTTGGTTTACTCTTTTTCATACAGACAACTGTGATGATAATCAGTCACATTCTCGAGGAGACAGTATGGAGCTTTTTCTTTTTATCAAAGGAAATTTAGAGGACTTAAAGAGGACTTTTCCATATCATTTTTTAACAACATTCAGGGTCAAATAAGGCACTTGAAAAATGACAAGTTGTGTTTACAGGATCTTTCTGGTCCACTAGAGAGAGTTTAACCACCTGAATTGGAGTTTCATTGAATTTACAAATAAATTAAAGAAAGCTTGCTTGATCACTTCAATGTTTTCTGGACCTGCTTTCCAGAAATCCCAATCTTGAAATAGAAAAAAAGAGAAGCAAAACCAGTCAGAACTGTGCATCTGCATGTTTGTAATTTAACATAGAAAAAGGCCATTATTTCCAGGTCCCAATGCCATGTCGTTATGTGATGTCTAAATTCATATCTTAACTTACATCATACAGTATGTTTCTGATCCATTTAAGCCGGTTTTTATTCCAAACATGCACATTGAAAAAAATGAAAATAAATAAACGTCATGGGATTTTTTTTTTCTTCCATTTTTTATTGGGTTGGACTGTGCAGATATTGCAGATTGTAGATTATAGATCAAACTAAACCAGGATGATGGCAGAAGCCAGTAATGGTGATTGCTTTCTGGCGTTTACAATGGTCTCCAGTTCAATCTCATAATGTGTGTTGGTTTCAAAGTGGATCTACAGATTAAAATACGATGTTCAATATGGGCGAGCCCACCGTTAAGCCGCTGACGGGTTTCCAAGTTTTTAGAGGCTCAGAGGCCAGAGTCAGTGTATGTATGCACGCATGTGCACGTGTGTGAGCACAGATCTTTACAGATGAATGTAATGTGGGTAAAACACGTGTTGCATGTCAATGTTCCTGGACTGAAAAGTACATGGAATGAAACATTGTTACGCATATACTTACTATGTGTATCAATCAAGAAACACGATGGCATTAAAAAGAACACAGAAAGGCTGATGCTTATAGAGAAGATCATCAATCAGCTGCTCTGTCAGAACACAGCTTTCTGTGTATCTGATGGCTCATTGGTTTTGACCCTTAACCCCATCCTGAGTAATACGACCACAGGCTTTATGAGAGGCTTGAGCCAGTTTTTTTTTTTTTTTTTTCTCTCTCAAATGCAGTCTTCTATGTGGGAGCGAGAAGCCTTTTTCTTTCAGCCTCACAGTCACCACCCACACAGGAGCAGCTAATTTATTCAGTAAATGGTGAAATGCTAAAAACCTCTGCCCTTGTGTTTATCCTCAGCGGCGGAGCTCTCTGTTCAAAGAAGCTGGGGGAGAGCTGCAGCGACACCTGAGCCCAAGGGAGGGGGATTTCATGAGCACACACGTATATGTAGGGATACATGCACAAGAATGCTGGAAAGTGAAACATAATCACTGTACTGGGATGACATTCAAGGCAGATTTAGAGAAGGGGACAAAGGGTGGGCACATACATGAGAGCTTTTTCGAGAAAAGGTGAGATGGAGAAGGATGGAAGGAGAGACTGAGAATAAAAAAGGAAAGATGAGAGAAGTAGCAAATGAATGAGGAAAGGCAAAAGCAGAATTCAACAAAGAGGAGCATGTGAGTATGTGTGTGTTGGGGATGGTGGAAAAGGTGTAAAGCAGTGCTGACATGATGTGCTGACAGACGCGTTCAGAACAGCAGAGGTTTCATCTCTCCAAATAAATGAGGCACTATATTCCAGCTGCCTCCGTTCCATAACTGTAGAACTGACCTGGGAACTGCTATAGTTCCTTTTTAAATATTTCAGGAGGGTGAATCAACCCCTGTTCCTGTCACCAAGTAGGAAAGTAAAGGAAGCAAAATTTTATTTTTAGAGCAAGAAGAAGACTTATGGAGAGAAGAACAGAATATTCAAATACAAGCATTGCTAAAAACTCAAACAATCCAGTCCATAAAAAAAAAAAAAAACAATAAAAAAAAGAAAGCACACACCCGGAAGGAGATTTAGTTAATCAGATGTTGAGGACAAAGGGAACATTGTCTAACTGCTTTGTTTAAAGACAGCATCCGGATTGTCCAGGCAGTTGCTTCCTGGTCAGGGCAGAAACAGACAAATAAACCTTGAATCTTCAGAACAAGTTGCCAAAAGTGTTACATAGCTCACGTGAAGGCACCAGGAAGAAAACGGGAAATTATACGGGAGGCTAGCACAAGCTATGAGGAAGATTTTGCATTAAGTAGACAGACAATTTCACAGAAGCAAATAAAGATCTGTCTGGTATGTTTTGTTCTTTCTAGGAAGATGGTGGCGCTAGGATCTTTTATTTATGGTTGTGGAATCCTTCAGGTGCCTAAAGATGCTTCACATTCATTATGAGAAGACATGGGTCTGCAGTTTGAATTTTTCAGGCAGTGGACTCCAAAAAAAATAAAAAAATAAAGTACCTATAGCAGTTTGTAAAGTGTGAAGCTATTCCAACCATTAATCCACATCAGTACCCAGCCACCCAAATCACTTTGTCTGCCAATATCTTGAAAAATGAACTGACTACAGGAAGGTGCTGTTCCCCCCGTGAATAGCATATTTTAGCTCAGTGTGTGAGTTAGCACCTCTGATCATTATTAAATGTTTCCTTTTTGTAATATAACCTGCCAGATGTCTACAGGCTCATAAGGTTTAGCTAATATAATATTATGCTCACGTTACCAGCTGGTAACCCTCTCAGTTGTTTCTAAGTAATGGGAAGTTAATGCCCATTCAAACTGGAATATGACTAAACTAATATTACAATAAGGAAAAAGTCCAGTGGTGACAGACAACCATGATGAATAGTTTCAGCTCATGTAGTAGCTATATGAGCAACAACAACAAAAAGAAAACATCTCTGTATCAGATCATGTCCGATTACAAAGGGTACCCTTAACTCTGGCTGCGCTTCACCAGCAATGCTGTCCACAACCTCATAATGCTGAATTATTCAGCTCCAGAGGGCAGGGCGGGTGGGGTCTATCAGAGACGTGAGGGACCCTGCAGAGGTCAAAGTAATGTCACAGCACAGCAAAGGCGGTCCTCATGTCTGCTGATTGCACCCTGACAGCTCCAGTGGCAGATGAAATGAAGTGTATCTGGAGGACGCTGTCTGGCAACCTCCAGCAGGGGTCATTTTTGTAAAAATGCACGCTCTGTGATTTTACACTGGCTTCACCACTTTTCAGTCTGGAGAGAAAATAGAAGAAATATGATTTTGATGCCGGTCATACTTAACTTTGCTTCTGTAGCAGGGAGGAAAAAGCTCTCAAACAAGAATCTATAATTCAATTTTTATTTTTATTTTTTCAAGAAAAGGGCCTCTTCTTTTCTTGACAAGTTACTAAGATGGGGCAAAATTAAATACTACAAACATGCTTCGGCTATACAGTAGATGTTTCATTTGTGGAGTGTTCACGAAAAAGCAAAGGCCGCCATGAACCTCGAGGTGCATCGAGAGGCAATCTGTTTCTTCAGCTCGAATCAGCCACAGAGGAAACAACAAAGAATACAAACAATCAATCAGAAAACACACCCTTAAAACAAACATTGCTAATTCAGCACAGAGGTGTCATGCATTGGGTATTGCCGATGCACAAACAAACCAAAAAACAATGAATCAAATTGTACTGCCAGAGGGTTGTTTAACAAGCTATGTACATACTCTACAGCTCATCACACACAGGATCAATAGGAAGGAGAGACAGCGTTACCTAATCAAAGTCAAGTGTTCCTATGAATAATAACCCATATGGAGGAGGAAATATGCTGCAGTTGCAGTGTACATTCTAAGCACAAAACCTCATTAAATCATTACATCTCTGAGATCGTTATTCAATCTGTCCGTTATGATCCAGAAAGTATCTTCAGCACCACTTTCAAAACACCAAGGAACTGCAGAGATTTCAAAAATATGAGCAGATCAAAAAGCAGTGTGGCTTAATAAAAGGTAAACGCTGGAAAGGACTGAGAAGTCACCAACCTTATTGTCTTTTAAGTTGGCTACCAGTGACTCAGTATTAGAGTGTACTTGAAAAACAGTATGAAGACTCTAAGTAGCGATGGAAAATAAAATTATTCTGAAGTGGAAAATAGATTTAAAATCTGTTGCTTTGGAGTACTGGATTTGAGTGGAGAGAAACTTTGTCACATCTGACACTGCACAATAATACATTTGTCAGACCTCATGTTCCAACTTTGCCACAAACATCTTCATGAAAGCGACTTTATCTCAGATCAACATGGCCCTGATGAACAACCCCTCAAAATTCAAAATAAGCTAATATTTTTCACAAAATGGTAAAATGTCTCCGTTTCAACATCTGTTATATTCTAAATGTTTTATTGGGAAAGATTTTGCAGCACTAAAGGTCTTTCTTTGTAGCATTCAGGCAGGAAAAGGTGAGAAAGTAAGAAGGGAAGACATGTAGCAGAAGCTTGAACCTGGGCAGCAGGTTTTCTTTTTTTTTCCAAAATTACCTTTTTACATTATTTTTTTTGTGATGTAACAAGATTTGGTTGGGTTTATAAAAGACCTTGTTGTGTCACAAAAAAACAAAAACTAGTATATTTTCAAAGGTTATTTGTTACAGCTTTGGGAAGAACTGAGTAGCTGATTAAGAAGTTTGCTTTAGATGTGTTTTATAACAGAGGACACTTATAAATAACTACATTGTGACATTTGGAGGAGTTTGTTATATTCGCATGATAAGTCAGTAAGCTGATCCTTACGGTCGTTGAGAACAGTTTGTGCGCCGAGATAGAAGAAATAAGAAAAACAAGGCCAAACTTGCATCCATGTAATTAGTAAATTCAGTAATACAAAAGTCTGGTTTGTCACACAAAGAGGACGAATAATGCATGAGGGAGGCCTCATTCCTGGCTTCGCCTTTGAAAGCTTTGAATCACTAAACACCCCCGTTTGCATGAATATACATATTAGTTCTCTAAAGTTCCTTTTCACATTTAAATAAGCTTCAAACTGATGCACAGACTCACCAATCATGTTTACACAGAGAACATGAGTTCCTGCAGGAATAATATATAACACAACAGCATGGAGCGACATTCACACGGCCAGTTCGCCCCATCAGAGGCAAAATGAGTGATGTGTGAATTGGTATAATGAAATGATGAAACAGGGGCGCGAAGATGGCTGCAAACTCCACACTGACGGTGAAATCAGTCAGGCATCTGGAGGAGAGTGTGAGAGAGGGCCATCTGACAACAGATCTCAGTCGTTCTAAAACGCCTACCCAAAATGGCAAACCAAGTGACAGACAAGATAAAAGGTTTGCTTCAGGTTTTTGACCACAGTGGTCAGAGTGGCTGTATATGAACTTTGTCACCTGACTTGGGACTAGATGCTCAGCAGCCTGGAGGATCAACGGCAGCTGGACCATCATCTCCACACTACAGCCGTGGAGGCACAGAATAAGCCAGCAGTGATGATGAAACTCAGATGTGCAGTGTTATATGTGTCACACTTGAACAACCAGGTAAAAACCTTCATTTTTGTTAGTGTTTAGATTTACAGGGATCACTGTGAATGCACAGCTGGAGAGTAATGGTGGAATAAAGACAGGAGGATCAATATCTAATTGACAGTTGCTTAAGAAGCCTTATGTCAACCTTACCCAGAGGCGATGTTGATGTCTCTGTGCTCAGAGGCATCCGGGATAGACAATCACAAATCTGTGTTATCTGTTATACCAAAAGCCAGGTACGGAGCTGTAACAGTGCCCTTGGGGAAGGTCATTTATGCTTCTGTCATGGCATTATTAATCCAGAAAAAAAGTAGCTTGAGACATCTTTCCCAAGGACATGCGTCCAGGACGATGCTGAACCACATTCTGTGTACGTTGCAGAGGCATGGCTGAGGAGGAGGAGGAGGAGGGTACAGCAGCTGGACTGGCCTGCCAACCATGTCCCGAACTGACAATGTGTGAAAAAGAAATTTGACATGAAAAATGCATAAGGACTGCCCAGCATTGTTGCACGCACACCATAAGACATGATTGCAGGAAGTGGCAAAACGCTACATTAGGTATCCTCAACAACAGTATTAGAAAATAATGTTTTAAAACAAGCGTTTTGTCAGCCTTTTTGGGAATGGATTGCAGGTCTGAAATGAAAAAAGGTATATGAACAAATTAAATCATCGAAGTAAATTTAAGAATAGTTGTTTTTTTTAAAAAAAACAACATTATTTGCAAAAAATACTGTATTGGTACTTTGAGTAAAATACTAACCAGCACTGATTACACATGATTTCCTTTAGGATTAGTCCAAGGGCTTTAATCTGCGTGTGTGTGTGTATGTGTGTGGGTGTGTGTGTTTTATGGCCATATGCGACGGCCGTGAGCGTGCATGAGACCCTGTCAACCGCCAGCCTCATATAAAACACGCATCCACGCGTCACAAGCGCAAACGCGCGCGCATTGGTTCTCCAGGACAGACAGACTCAGCTCGCGCAGAGAGAAGCAGCCGCCTCCCGGTTTATAGCACGAGGCGGCGCGAGGAGGCTCCAGTCACTGACAACACATCGACTGCGACCCCTGAATAACACCCAAACAGGACCCCGGACACATGAGGGAGAGCAGAGAGGACGTGAGGAGGAGGAACGTAGGCTTTTTCTCTTTTCTTTTAATAAAACAAAGGAGCAGATAGAGTAGGAATGAGCAGCGAGATCGGGCTGTCCAGGAACCCGCAGCTTCGCTGGATGCTGCCCAACTAGTGGGAGAAATCTTCACCACGATCGTCATATCTGTCAACAGAGCCGCGGGATGAAGGTGGGTAACGGTGCGCTCCTATTGTGTAACGTCAGCATCCCTGTCCTACATGGCCGCGTTAAACGGCTTCTCATGTGTGATGGAAAGTGGAAGACAGGAGACGGTGTGGCACGGGCGGGCATTTCCATTTAGAGGTGTTGGTTTCTTTGGTGCCAGCCTCAACTCTGCGTTTAGTGAGGAGAAGCAGTGGAGGCGTCTCAGTAGAGGCGGATTAATGGAAAATGTATCCAGAATTGTGCCATTTACAGATTTCATTCAGCACGACTCTGAAAATCAATCTGTTGTGGCCCACATTTGGTGCTGTGAGACCTCTTGAGGCTTTTCTTTTCTTTTCTTCTCTTTTCCTTTGGTAGGCCTACTTTGTATATCCCGCGGACATGTGTCGTGTGCGCTCTGATGAGGCTGATAGTGGAAGTTTACCGCGGCCGCCTCCTTGAGCTCTTGTCGGGATGATTGATTTCGTCTGATCAATCATATTAGGAGTGTGAACACCCACAGCGACCAAAATCATGAAAGATCTCCCGCGCAAAGACGACCAGAAACCCCTTTGCGCACACGGAGGAGACGAGGAAAGCGATCCCCGGCAGCTCTGTCAATGCAGCTTCTTTGAATGTAGACATATAACTCTTAACTGTTGCATGTGCTTTATATTTTCCACCACACAGATTTGATTAGTTTCCATTTGCTGATTGGTTTGTCGTTGGGTGTAAGTTAAATGAGGTCTTTTGTCAAAGGCTAATTTGAATGTGACACCATCTGTTTCAGTTATTCTATTATCCAGCTCTGTAAGTTTCCCAGACATGTGCAGCCTGTTATAGAGTTCTTTGCATTCAATTCCTTTGTTAATTGACAGAAAAGTAGAATAAAACATGCAGACGGTCCTATTTACTTCTCATGGCCTAAGGAAAAAGTCTGCACGATGAGAACAATATTGTCTAAATGATGATTTAGGTAACAATTTTCTTTAAAAAGCTGCAGCTTGTCACATATGAGATCTTGTATTATATCTCTCTAAGATTTTCATGATTGCTTGGGCATTGGAAGTAACTTAGAGACATTGGACTGCAAAGATTTGGGCTCTTATAACTGCTGATTTTAATGAACAAAATCACATGTTACAGTGTGAAATAATTTATGAAACAAAATCTAAGTCGACATGCAGAAGCAGTGTACGGAAAAACTAACTGTACTCCATGGGCCAATCCTTTGTTGCATCAGTTTAACAGCTATATGGAATTAATCCTTCTCTGTTTGGCTCACATCATTCTGTAGTTAATGCCCTTTTTCGATATAACTGCCATGAACTTTAATATTCTACACGCTGCCTGAGGCCTGTAGACTCTTAGATGTCTAGAGCCTCAGAGCTTTGCACATTTTTTGAACTTGCTGGTCACCAAACAAACCGCTTCTTTAAGGTCATTGCAAGATGTCTTACGTTCTTCTCCAGCACCTCTATGCTGCAGACCAGAAAACTGCCTAAGTCTTTGTAAAGTTGGTGACATTCGCTGATGATCATTCAGTCAGGTGCATTTGCTGAACAGCCCCTGGCTGTTACCTATCCTCATAATTCATATAAAACCAGCATTTTGACATAAATATTGTTAAATAAATAATGGCACAAGTAAATCACAATGTAATCAGTGCTGACATGTATTGCGATAGCTTTATGTCACATCCTGATTTGTAAAACTACAGTTAGAGTTTGTTTTTTTTGTTTACATTATTGCAACAAAGGTAGAAGACCAAATAAGACCAAATAAGACCAAAGAAGAACAAAGGCATAATGATAAAAATGACTGACTTCCTCAGTATTTGGCCCTGTCATCACTGAAAACCTGTTCAGGGTGTAAACATAACCTTCTATTGAATTGAATAATACCATATTATTCATCAAAAGGGAAATACATTGTTGCAGTGTAAATTACTTGGGGATATATTTAGTTAGAATTAACATGAGGTCAGAAGTTGTCCGTCAGTAGGTGAGGTTGAAATCTTCACAGAGATCATCATGATTGCTTTGGAGTGTTATGTTTGTCACCTGGCAACAAGTGTGCTGAGGGCATCACATGCAGCTGGACCTGGTAGCGCAGGTGAGCTGTCTCAGTGGACGGTCCCTTCACAGTCTTAGTTCAGGATTCCATCATCTGTTGTTAACAACTGGAGTCCAGATCACGCTTCTGCAGCCACATCTTTAAGAGAAAAAAAAAAAGAAAGAAAAAAACAAGACTCTCCTGCTATTCATCAGCAGATAAAACAACCTCTCGTCTCTCTAATCTCCAAACCAGTGTGGAAAAACGTCTCAAAAATCATTCTTTAAATGGAAAAATAAAGTTCAATAATACAGTCAGGAAGTTAAGAAATTGACAGAGCAACTGGAACAGACTGCTGTTTATGCTGTTCGTGTGGCAAGTATCCATGAACCCACAGAACCAGCTAACCATGGATAGGGCCAGTTCCCATTTACACACACACACACACACACACACACTCACACACACACACACACACACACCAGGAACCTGATGCAGCAGATATGACAAATAATATAAAATCCTGTATGTTTTTGCTTTTTTTAAAAAAAGAAGAACTAGCAAAAGTAAGGAAAAAAATGTAGCCACACTGCAAGGTTAGTACAGTGATATCTGTTTCGACAAGTATTACAATTTGAAGGGTGCTTTTTGCAAACAGTTGTATGGTTTTATGTGAAGCCCTCTATTTCTGAGAGATTTTTGAACAGCCTTTTTTAAGTGCAGCTCTTTTCAGACCCGTCTGCAGTTTTTTTGAGGATGCGTACTTTCAGTGATGTCAGTATTAGGCCCCTCAACCTGAACGTGTTTCAAGGTTGTCCATGTTGGAGGTGCGCTTGGGATTATCATCCCCTCATAGGTGCTGTTCTTTTTCATCCTCAACATAAATGAAGCCATTCTCCCCATCATCAGTGAAATATTTGCTGCATTCACAGACTGCAGAAATAAATGCAAAAACGACAACGGTTCCACCTGGTGTTTCACAGTTGGAGCGGTGTTTTTTTCCATTAGGCTCTGAAACATTTTTGTCCATACGTATCCCTCATTATTCGCTCATTATTGCATTTTAATTCATCACTCTGATTGTTTCAACATGCATCTGGCTTATTTAGATGTTTTCAAACTTGTCAAACTGACGCTGAGTTATGTGTGGCGGAAAGGTTTTGACATGTTCACTGCTTCATGATGGGCATGTTTGTACAGCACCACTGCAGTCCCCCCCCCCCATCCCTCTGTCTGTGTACCTGCCTCCTGTCCGTGTGTCTGTCTCACTCCTCCTCTGTGTCTTCAAGGAAGTAGGTTAGCTGGAGGCAAGGGATGAGTCTTTTGCAGGTCATTTAAAAGCAGAGGCTTGAAGAGCTTTGTCCTTTTTAAAAAAAAAAAAATTCTTCTTCGACAAGACCGAGTGATAAATGTGTGCACTGTTTGGAGAATATCAACATGTTGAATAAGACTTGAGGCTCGGAGGGAAGGGTACACTTGTAAATAAATGCTTACACATACACAAGTACAGAAAGCCACAGAAAAGAAAATCCAGTTTGAAAAAGTGTGCTGTGCTTTCTAAGATTCACTGCATGTCTGTGGTAAACCCCATCACAAGTCTTTTTAAACTCCAGGCACACTTTAGAGAGCAACTCTCTGAGAAAGGACTTTATGTATAAAGTATTAGACTTTGATATACAGCTCTGGGGCTGCCTGCCTTTCCAAAGTCCCTTAAGCTGGTAGTTTCCAGGCCCGATGCCAAAAAGTGTTGCTAGTGGTTCACTGAGAACAAACAACTCAAATAAGTTCATTCAGTGGATATGATAAATCAACTGTATCTGTCAAAGTCACAGTCAGCCTGTTAATTTTTTACTGCGTTGAAGTCTGGGAATTAAGTCCAGGTAATGGATTATCAAGTAGACAAACAGAAGATTTAGAATGGATTATTTTGTCTTGTGAGAGCTGGAAATTTAGCAATCAAAATATCAAGGGTTGCCTCTCCAATTTTTATTGTCCGTCAGTGTACAGATAAGGCACACACGGTCGGCAAACTTCCTTCTCACTGTAAGAATCAGCAAAGGTAAATTTTTTTAGTTTTTTCTTTTCTTGTAGCCACAAAAACCAAATACGTGTTTGGTTTTCCATCATCCAGTAATCCTGAAAGTTGAAGTCGAAAGCTCTCAGAGCTCGGATGCCTTTATATATATATGTACATATATAAAAGCCAGAATACCCTCCATAATCCACTTTGATTTGTTATCTAACCTTTACTTAACCTGCTAAGCCAACTAACATGAAAATTTGTACTTGCAATGATGAGAGGTGATGAGCCGGGGATGTGGTGGGAGGGTGGGGAGGGTGGGGAGGACCCTCTCCAGATTATGATGTGTGTGTGTGTGTGTGTGTGTGTGTGTGTGTGTGTGTGTGTGTGTGTGTGTGTGCACACGCGCCTGTGTGAGAGA
>JBAMYA010106954.1:0-19752 GCA_037176975.1 Arrhamphus sclerolepis | reverse complement strand
CACACACACACACACACACACACACACACACACACACACACACACACACACACACACACACACACACACACATCTCTTCTGAGACTTTCTGAGTGAGGTGGAAGTCGTGCAGCAGAAATTTGCAGGAGCTATTAAAATTATAAATCAACGGTGCCTGTGATCATATTCTGGAACATGATGAGTTTAAAAAGAAAGGTTAAGATGCCTTAAATTGTATTTTAAAGCCAGTGACAAACACATAACGCTGCACTATATTATTATTTCAAATAAATCAATCAACTTTTTTTTTCTTAATGGTCAACAAGCTGCTCCAGTTATACATATATATATAAAAATAATCAAATTACAAAAGGTGGCTATTTGTTTTGTGCAATTTAATTTCAGCCTACAGATTGTAAATGCACGAAAAAGAAAACAGCTAATCAGGTTAATACATAGTTTGTCAACAGTTTTCAAAGACCTCAAACACACTTCCAGTAAAAGAAACTGATGTGCAGTTTATGGGGTTTCCAAATGAACCATCATAGACATTGCTGTGGGATTTTCTGCCCATCATGTCAAAACCAGAAATTTCATTCTCTCAGTGAGTTAAAGCAAATATACCTGCATGGCCCCAACTTAGAGGTGTTAAAAAGCTGATCCATCTAAAGATGCATCTCACCGTCTCTCATCCTAAAATGACCATAAAACTACATGTATCTACTTTATCCATTCATAAAAACCAGGCAGGTATGAAATACTACTAGAATATAATTGTATATCTCTACATTCTGTTCCCACAATATTCCATGTATCACATCTGATGGCTACTCAGCAAACTTTAATCACAAAGTTCTTATTCTGTGAAGTGAAATTTGTGATAGGAGCTCATGTTTTGGCTTCAGGTTCTGTAACAGCTGGAGAATCTCTGTATCTTCTACAACAAAATATTCTTAGAGATAAAAGCAGCCAAATGATTTACCAATTCTTTTCTCTCTTTCTGAATTTGGGGGGAAGTTGGCAGTCCCTTTTTAATATGTGGATGATTAATGAGGCTGGCTGCATTTCTTGAGGTTGCTGACATTTGATCAAGGTGACGACGGCAAACATCGTCACCCTGGTTCAGGTGACATCCACATTCGGGTCAAGCGCAGCAGATTAAGCTCAGACATCTGGTCTTCTTCTCCAGCCACTTCCCCAAACTTTTCAGGAAAGGTAATGACTTGTTTTCAAAGCATGTGAGAGATTTAATCTTTCCAGTGTTTCATGGGACTGCGCGGGGGCCTCCTGGACATGCCCAAAACACCTCCTCAGGGAGGCATTTTCAGGAATCCTAATCAGATGGCTTCTTTTGATACACTCGTGCTCCAGTTCCGCCCAAATGGCTGAACTTTATTCTAACGGAAAATGCAGCCACCATGTGAAGAAAATGAGTTTCAGCTGCTTGTATCTGTGTTCTCATTGTTTGGTCACTACCCCAAACCCGTAACTATCGATCAACAAAAGAGATGGACTGGTGGAGACAGAGCTTTGCCTCTTGGTTAGGATCTCTGTCCACTACAACAGACTGGTACAGAGTTAGTGTAATTGCAGACACCGCCTGTCAATCTCCTCCTCAGCATCCTACCCTTTACCGAGGAGGAACCATAGCTTTAGATTACTACGTGCTGATTCTCAACCCCACCATTTCACATCTGGCTGCGAATCACACCAGTAAGAACTGGAGATTGTGGCATAATGACGGCAACAGGACTGAATCAACTTCAAAAAGCAGAGATGAAATCCAGACAACACTATCAATTTAATTTTCTCTATGGCTTGAAAATCCTAAATTAATGATGTAATAACATCATTTGAATAGGTTAAGAACCAATTATCATTTTCTTAGAAATTATAAATATTCCCAACATTACTCAGAATACAAAAGTTATATTTTGTCAAGGTTTATATTTCTCTTTTTGTTTTCATTTGTTTAGGTTAGCTGGTGTTTTTAACTGAATATCTCTTCATCCTAATCCAATAGGGCTGCAGTGATGAAGATGAGCATCAATATAATTAATATAATTTGTAACAGCAGCATATGTCACATATGATCTGCAGTTCATGACATAAAGTTCATGGTGATGGATAATTAGAACATCTGCCAACATTACCCTTGAAGCTATATTTCAGATTCAGGTTAAAAGACTGCATTACCAACTTAGGTTTGAAAGTGAAAGACTTGCTATTAAACATTTAAAAAAGAGAGAAGTACAAATGTTCATTTATTTCTTATTTATCAAACAACCAGTTCACTTACTTGTGCAGGACCGCTATCTCATTCTCAATGCTGTTTTCCTTTCCTTCTAATGCCTTTTTAGGAATGCACTTGATAGCCACCAATTTGTGGGTCCTCTTCTCCTCGGCCAAGACCACCTCAGAGAAAGCTCCCCTGAAACACAAACATGTCAGTCTGTCAGAGCTCAAACATTTATCATCCGGGCTTCAGACAGAGCTCTTACCATGTATCCATGACGTTTAGGAAAGAAGGAAACGCTGGATTTGTTAATTTGGCCTTATTTTAGTAAACACTTAACATCTTAAAATCTGAGAACTGGTAAAAAAAATAAATTAGAAAGAAAATATTAGCTTGCTGATACCACGTTGAGTTTATTTTTACCACGAGCCTCTTCCTCCTCCTCCTCCTCCTGAATTTCCCGAGACGTTGACTCAAGTTCTAGCGATCTTGGAAGCTGCTGGGATGATTTGGAAGCACCAGTATAAAATACTCAGGTTTATGTCTGTGATAAATATTGAGACAAAAAAAAATGCTTCAAATGAAAAGCCTGACTCGTGTGATGACCGTCAGTCCTCCAGACTGCAAGGTGATCTGCATATCACGCAACTCTCTTGCATGGCTCTATTTAACATACATTTCACCATATAAAGCTGTGTGTGATAAGTGTTCATAGAAACACTTGGACATTTAGTGCCCGTAGATGTCTGACGCAGAGTCAAAGCTTTACTATATAAAATACTAACCCACAGCTGCGTGTCACACTAGTAGGATTAGTAGAACAACACTAAGACCTTGCATGCAAAGGATGCTGTGGGTCAGGATAATGCAAAGATAAGAGACTATATTACTCTTAAGATGCTTTAGAGGTTCCAAACCACGCCACAGTAGCCTTACTGTTGTCAGCTTTCAGTGCAAGTTGTTTTAAAGGTCAAAATAAATTCCACAATAATTTATGATTGACAAGTGTAGTAAATAAAAAGGGAAATTAACACAATAAACGAGACCGAGTTGATGATAAACGTGGGCAGTACCACGTGTTCAAACACGTTTCCATGTTCTTAAAAACCTGTAGGTATTAAGGTTGAAGGTGACTGCAACAGTCCTCTTCACAAACAGTCATCTATGTCGCTCTGCTCCAGTCAGTAGGTTTACAGAAACAATGACTATATGACTTAAACATTTTGATATACATTATTAGTATTATCACACTGCCGAGAAGTTTGTTTGTTTGACAGTAATTTCATGTTTCTTGGTTCTTGGTTTTAGTTTAAATAAAATGGTGAATATCATTTTTTATTTATTTATTTATTTAATATATAACATAGTTTTACAGGGCAAGGTTTTATGGATTTGGCACTTTCATTTTTCAGAGGGTTTGTGGGTACAGTTATCCTTGGACATTCTTGGCAGTTTCTTTGTGATCTTTACAGTATTTCATGTTGATATAAGAATTGTGTCATATCGACTAAAATGAGGAATTATATTGTGATATAAATTTGGGGGCATCTCGTCTGTGGTAGGGCTGGGTGATTAGCCTTCAAATGCGCATCACAACTCATTAAAAATTGAACCTCGATTACGATAATTGAGCAATTATGTATGAAGAAGAAACATCTAAACAGACATATGCATATCTGAAGACCCAGACTGAAGACAACTACTCTAGTCCCTAGCACACAGCGTTCATAGCATAATTTTTAGCATCGGTTTGAGAATGACCCCAAGATGGAACAGCAGCGGTGAAACACGTCGTTCTTACCAACGACGCTCCTGTCTCTCAGATGATTTCCACAAAGCCGACCTGCTGTGTGTAATTACACACTGAGCTTCCTCCATTCATTCATCCATTATGTATGCACTATACATTTACTGTATATCTATTTCTATTCAGGGTCACAGGGGTCTGCTGTAGAATATCCCAGCTGGGTTCGGTCAAAAGGTGAGGTATACTCTGGACGGCTCAGCTGTCCATCCAAGGGCCAATCATAGACAACCACCATTCATTTCAGTGGTCACTTCAGATTCTACCATCAGTCGTACAGAAAGAAAACCCACACTAGCACAGAAAGAACACGTAAACTCCACTCAGAAAGATCCCACCACCACCACAGATGGTGGAACCTTCTACCTATGAGGCCACAGTGCTAACCACCCAGCGACTGCGCGGTCCCCATCTCCATTCAGTCTGTGTGACTTTCCAAAAGGGTAACAGCTGCAGCTTAACAAGGACAGTTTTAGTTTTGTAGCACCGCTATGAAGCAACCGCTATGTGAAGTAGATGTGACTGACTCAATTTTAACCATCCATCCATCCATCCATCCATCCATCCATCCATCCATCCATCCATCCATCCATCCATCCATCATCTATACCCAGCTCTCTCTGGGCGAAAGGCAGGGGTCCACCCTGGACAGGTCGCCAGTCCATCTCAGCAATTTTAACCATCTATTTTATTTACTATCTATATCCTGTTGAGGCTGGAGTTTATCCCTGCAGTCGTCAAACAAGTGGCAGGATGCACCCTGGACCGGTTTCCTGATATATGAGACAAACAACCATGCAGATTCACAAATTCAGCATAAAAAAGCTGTGGGAGGAAGCCAATGTTACAAGAGAAACCCATAAACCACATGAACTCCACATAAAAAAGACCTCAGGTAGGAGTTGAACCTGGAACATCTTTGCTGTTTGGTGACAGGACTAACTGCCTCACCACAATGCTGTGCCCTTCTAATGTACAACAATCATAAATGAAAATATTATTATAGGCAAAAATAATGTCAACCCCCACTCCCAGGCTGCCACAAATATAATCTGATCTGATTCTGTGGGAAACACTGAACTCACAAGCTCAGTCAAGTGGGGAAAAGAAGAGAGGGGAAATGGCGAGCAGCGAATGCCACAGGCAGGACTCAAAACCACAAGGTTGCAGCAAGGATGTTATGTTACCCTTTGAATGTGGGACACACACTACGTAAGGGAGATTACAGAAGTGTCGCAATGAAAATTCTCTTGCAAGTTCAGATTACTGACAAGTATAAGCAAGTATAAACTGACAACGTCAGTAAAAAAGCGTTCTTTAAATTCTTCTTTATGCTCCTCTCTAATTCGGGACCAAGTCCTTATAGTTCCACTTTCTGCTCACTGTTTAACATGTTATAAAGTGCAGGTCTAATTATGAAGTACAGGTCTAATCTTAAACAACGGAGGCATTTAAACTGTGTGAATTTTAGTGGTACATTCAAAAAGCAACTAAAACTGATTTGGTTTGATGCACACATTTCATAGTGAATTAATATTCTGACTCCAATTATTCTGTGTAAATGTTTTTCACGTTCCTACATTTTCAATATGTAATCTGTATGAGAGTTGCCTCACAGATCAAAGGGAGCGTCAGGTTAACGTAGTTTGAGACTGAACAACTTTCAGTTTGAGTAGATTGCTGTGCCGTTCACAGCTTGCAGTGTTGTTATTGGGAGTCTCGAAGTTTAGGTTTTCACACTACACGTCTGCCTGGTGACAGGAGGTCACGTATGAAACAGTCTCACAACTGGGTCATGCAGTGACTGTCTGTTCTCCAGACCTCATTTTATCAAAAACTGACAGGCAAGAAGGAAGACAGAAGGAAGAGTCACGTGAAAATGGGCCTCGGTAAGAAATGAGCAGTGGGTGAGTTCGTTATGTTGCTTTAAAACATGCAGAAAATTGTTTATTCATGAAGATCTGCTGTAAAATTCAGCTTAAAATGCAGCTTTTCACTGGATTAACACAGCGACATGTTGCGTGATTGTCTGTCCGTCTCCGTAGACTTCAAATCGAGTGACGTTGCTAAAGTTAACTGATTCCGTGCGTCGCATCAGGTTTGTTGCTTGAGTCAAAAGGTGAGAAATTTTCAACTTTTGACGAATCAACGCATGTGTCAGCCAATCAAGATGTGGCTGGGCAGCAAGTGCTAACCGATGAGTGTATATAAAGGTGGATGAAACCTGCCCATTGGTTCAAACTGGCAGCTCTGTGTTGCAAAGAGGTGGGACAAAGCTGTAAAAAGCCAACGGCTAGCTCTCTTTCAAGGGCTTCAAAAGGATCCACGGATATGATTGGTCAGTTTTATTGCTTAATACAAATTTATCTGACGTGGTGCAACAAAAAGTCACCCGACATCAATATTTGCTATATTGACACAGGCGGTTGGTTACTTAGGGAAAACCTGACATGACTTAAAACTCTCATGTTGCATGTATGCGCAGAGGCTACATATATGTCTATGAACCTAGAGATTTCTGGGGTAGATCGTCACACAGTGGAAAAATTAGACGATTTAGAATCTTTTTTGGCTGAAATGGGGACTGTGTGCACCAGAAAAAAGAGGAAAACACCATCCAGAGTCCCATCAGCAACAAGTCTGGATGGAAAGAGGTTGTATGAGTTTTCTTGGCAAAGATGATTTAGACATCCATTAAAGTGTTGTTCCAAAAAAAAGGACAATGATATTTTACAGCAATGTATGCTTAGTTCAAAACATCCATCCATTTTTAAACAAGGTAACCACTTTCCGCAGACATTACTAAGACATGACTGAGGAGGAAGACTTGACTGCCTAGAGTGCTTTCCTGATAAAGAATTTTAAAATTAAACTGCAGCAATGATGAGTCTGTATTGTTGCACATCTTAAGACAGAAGGACTGAAAAGCTTCAGCGCTCAGCTTCCTCAATGCCAGAGCAGCTTTGGTGAGAATGGCATCACTGCAAATGCAGGAAAGTCTTGTCTCAGTGTTGTAGACCAAAGATGCTACGTTGATGTATTAACAAACAAAATGAATCGTACCAACGAAAAACAAAAATGTTAAAGCAAATGTAAGAATGTCAGTGCTATTTATCTTTTTATTCACACTTCCCAATTTTTTTCTTTTCTCTTTACTGAGAGGGCTTTGCTGCAGGAAAGACACTAAGTATGAGATTAAAATAAGTCTTAAGGAAATGTAAACCATGCTCTGATATTTTGTGTGTGTGTTGTTGGGGGGTTTAGGGTTAGTGTAATCTGTATCAATATTATCCTCTGTAGAAGTGGAAAGAGAAGAATTTCGTCGCATTTTTCTGCTTCACAGAACTGAGCAAGTTTTACATATTTTGCCATTTCAGCAGGTTTTTTTTTTTCTAATGTGGCTACTGATGTTTTTCCTCATGTGATGAATTATGTTTTGTTTTTTGTTTTAGGATAAAGATTAAAAGAAGTGAACGTTGTTTTTTGGAGGGGGGTGCTAACAATAGTGAAACAACCTCTAAAATATCTTATGAAAGCAGTTTACCAACGGAAACTATCCTGATGAATGCCTCCATTTCCTTATCTGCTATCAGCAGGGAAGCCGCACTCCTTCGGGCTAAACTGTGGCAGCAGTGCCACAGCATACTTGTGCTGTGAGCAACACGGGGAACAGAAGCGGATAATCTTCTGAGAGGCCTGCTGCCTGTAGCGCTGTGGCAGATGTTACAAAGAACAAGCTGTTCAATAGGTTTAGACAAGCAGCTCTACAAAATTAATGCCCAAATGGATCACAGTGACCATGCAAACAATTTCAGAAAGATGAAGAGAAAACGTTGTTTATTGGAAACAATTAAAAAAAAAAAAAGACATCAAATTCAGAAAATGAAAAGCACATGAGTGCAGACCAGTATGGTGTGTTTGTTGAAAATTTAATGTTTGCATAGGTTTCATCTGCATTATAAAGTAAACAATTGTGTTTCCTGAGTTGCTCCAGTTCCAAACAGGACATTCTTCTCAACACCATGGGACCCAAGTCCAGGAAGAGGAGACACGCAAACAAACACACACACACACACACACACACACACACACATATTATTAATACTAAATCCTCATGGACAACACATGCCATTATCCAAACAAGAAGGCGGATTCTCCCAAATACTCTGTGCAAATACTTTACACACTCGTTTAAATATAACTAGATGTAAAATGCATGTTAACTGTTCAAATATTTGTAGAAATTCAGGATCCTCCATAACGCTGGCACCTTATTCAAACAAGGAATAAGACGTACCAAGTTTAATGAGACTCCTCAAAAATCAAATATTAGCATACCGCAGCTATTTCAGATGGGTCGTTTTTAAGATCAACTATTTGTTTTCATACAATGCATGCGAGTACTGCTGAGCAGGCGGGTAACTGTTGTCGTCATTACAATACATCTGCTTTATCACTGCCAGAGATTACTGTCATTTCTGGTAACAACAGACAAAGCTCCAAATAAACAGCAGTCTCAATCCATCTCTTTTCGTAAGAAGTTGTTGTCTGTTGTTACCATCTGCAGTACATGTCCGTGCCAGTGCAGACAGTACGTACTGAACACAGTAAAAAGAGCCCTAAAGTAAATAAGATTAAAAAGAACAAGGAAGCATTCTTGATATGGCAATGTACTTTGCTTTTCCTATAACACCCTCTTTTTTCCCCTGAAAACTCCAATCAGCTGAGCCATCTGTCTTGCTGAGAAGATGGTCAAAAAGGTATGTAAACAGATGATAGAACTGAAACTGTGGAAAGGTCAGAGAGACATAGGGAAAGACCATCTGGTCCAATCAGAGCTGAGCGATACCCAACTGTGATACTGGCCCTGAAACACAAAAAGACCATCTTTGCTGTGTGCCTTCCAAACATGAACATCTGCAGTACAGTATCACCCTCTCATATGTGCGGCAGCTGAGCGTAAAAGTAAAAGAAGAAAAAAAAAGAGCCGATGAACTCAGGAGACACCAGGTGTCTCACAGAGCTCATTCTATATGCAAACTATTAAGTTATCTTTCAATCTTTTTCACCCATAGGTGGCTGGAGACTTGACCACGCATGAGCAGAAACATCAATGACTTAGCTATCCACAATACCAGGAATAAAAATGAAATAAATAAAAATCTGCTGAAATTAGTCACAGAAATGCCACCCGATTTCACATCTCTCAAAGGTCAGACCTATAAATAAGCTCGATCAAAGTGAAATAAAATTCACCAGAATGGGTGTAACTGCATTGGATTTTTTTTCTTAGATTTTGTGACTCCAGCAGGCTTTATTGAAGGCGGCTTGTCAGGAAATTGGGACAGAGAGAGAGAGGAGGGGAAGACACGCAGCAAAGGGGGGAGACGAGGAATTCAGAACCTGGGTGGACTGCACGAGGACTATAGCCTTTTATAGAAGCGAGCCCTTCTTAGGGATAGCGTTATGAATTCAAATAAATACTTTCAGCAGATTGTCATATTTTTTTAAAATGCTTTATTTTGATCCCTTAAACCTGAATCTAGAATGGTGTACTGACACGAATTGTGCGTTTTTGAGGACAACTCAACTAGCTGCCTATTCCTTCCTGTGACGATCCTCATAATATCTGACAGAAGTGCAAAACTCTTTGTACTTGTCTCACCTCTTTTACTCAGTTTTACATTCTGGTAGACTGACACGCTCTTTCCTGTCCTATTCTTCACCGATCAGACTCCTGCAGCCGCATGGTGAGCCTCCACGTTTGATCTGAGCGTACTCATTACGATTGCTTTAAAGCGATAAAAGGTTTGATTGAAAGCTTGCAACATTTTTCAATTAATTCTTGGTGAAATAAAAGTTGCAACGAACGTTCAGATGAAAGTATAGATCAAATCTCTGCAGCAACAAGCATTCTGACCGAATGTCATTCTGCGTACCTAAATGCAGCACACAGAAAGCAGAATGGGAACAACTAAGGCCAGTCTACCTTGCATACTGTATCCCTGTGTGCACTGCAGCACAAAGTCGTCATTCTATAATGGGAAAAAGCAGATTTGATTCCTCGCTCTTCATACACATGGAAAGCTAAATCTCTAAATAATTCATGCTTTAAATTATGATGAGATGGAAAATAAAGTGCATGCTTATTTTCAAAGAAGAGATTAAAAAAAGACAACCTGTCTTTTCAAGCTGCTTTGCTGGTATCTGAAAAGCTTGAAATGTGGGGAATTTTGGGCAATAAGGGATTATAACAACACTGAAAAACTGTAGGAAGATCTGCAGCACAATCCTGAGAGTTCTAAAAATTGTTAGGACAGTATATTGCTAAGAGCAGATGGAGATGCATAAGTGGGCCAGTCAGTGGGCATATATGTGTAAGCATGTGTGTAGGTGTACGTGTGTGTGTGTGTGTGTGTGTGTGTGTATGTATTCCAAGAACTGCAAGCTATGCCATGCTGAGCTGTGCTATGCTGAGATGCAGACTTCTGTTCGAATTAGGTCAGGGCAGGGCTGAAGGGCTGAGGGTGCCATAAGCAGAGGTGGATTTTCAGGATACTGTTGGAAAACCATCCACGTTGTCATTTTTAAAAACATAAAGTGTTAAATTCTGCTGATCACCGCTGTGGAAGATAAACCGTCTGATTGCACATTCTTAAAATGCAGCCCCTTTGAGAGTTGTTTGAGATGCATGTGTGATAACTTTGTTTAAAGGTGGCCAACAATGAATGATTGTAATGCCGCTGCTGAATCAAGAGCAGACAGATATGGAAGAAGACGGAGTAGCAGGCCATAAAACCCTGCTCATAACTGCTGCAGAGCCTTATCAGTGGTTGAGAAAGAGGTGCAGGGATAAGCATGATAACATGGTGTCCTGTGCTTTAAAGTCCAGCAAATGGCTTTTAAACCCTCCTCACACCGCAGCCCAGCTCAGCAAGGACGGACCTTTATGTAAGAGAGACTAAACTAAACTACTTTACAAATATACGAGGCAGCACCAGGAGAGCAGCAGGTTCAGACTCAGGGGTCCACCAAGGAAAAACACTCTTGACAGACAACACAGATGGTTTGAGAGTGTAAGTGTAAGAAGCAGTCTGTGTTCAATGAAAACAGCAATATTCAACAGAGGTGTGGCCTCAGATTTCACCCACATCTAAAACGTTCTCCTACGCAGGTCATTTTACAGCCAGTCACACCTGGAATTATAAGGTCATGGTCTGTTTTATTTAAACAGCACTTTCAAAAACAACAGAGTTGACCAAAGTGTTTTACAGTCAACCAAAAAACAATAAGACAGCATATAAAACACAGAGTATGAAAAGCAGAATAAAGGTATGAAAAAGAAAGAAATAAAACAGTAAACTAGAAATAGCAGTATATGAACTAAACTTGTCATATGCTTATCAGATAAATAACATCGGTTTGACAGCAACCATAAAGGCCAACAGAAAGGGCGGATGAGTCAGTAATTTATATGTGACTTAAACAACTCCTAAGAATTAATATTTTATAAGCCTTAAATTCCCCACAAATCAGAAATGAAGAAGTCTTTTTGATGAGAAGTGAAATGTCATCAACAACCAAGAAAAGTAGTAAAGTAGTACAGTTGGCTCAAACATTTAGGGTTACTGTGACCTGCAAGACTGAGAGCCTACACAAACATAAAAAAAAGACAACTGTGAAATGAGTCATCACTGTAATATGATATGGTTAACATGACGGTAGTTGGTGGGTAAGAGGGAGAGTTAGATCAGACAGAA
Organism: Arrhamphus sclerolepis; assembly: GCA_037176975.1. Classification (NCBI taxonomy): domain Eukaryota; kingdom Metazoa; phylum Chordata; class Actinopteri; order Beloniformes; family Hemiramphidae; genus Arrhamphus; species Arrhamphus sclerolepis. The sequence goes on along the minus strand of JBAMYA010106954.1, from coordinate 7,973 downwards.
AAAAAGAGGAATAGAGAGCAGCACAGATGAAAAATAGATGAAGTGGGCCAGCTCTCACGCTGAGAGACACTCATCTGCACCAAAAAGATGACCCTTTCCCTTTGTCTGAATGGCTTTGTCATCGTTTTGGATTAATTTGATTCTGACTTGACACAGATACACTGAGTAGTCACAAAGTAACAAATGTAGGATTCTGTTTCAGACACACAAAAATTAACCCGAAACGTGAAGTTCTCGATGGAGTCAGAACAGTCTCAACAGTCACTAAAGCGCAGGACAAGACTGACACGTGTATTTCTGATGCACACTTATAACCTGATTTACAAACGGCTTCTGGTCTGTGGACGTGGCTGCATTTGTGTGTGAAAGTTGAGACTCCCCTGATGTGCTTCAACTCACAAATGCACTTTTTTTTTAACACGGAATGATCTGCAACCAATCAGATATCAGATATATTTCCTTGTTTCAGCCAATCAAAAGAACACATCCCACGTGGGAAATGCTTTGCTCATTAGCCAATCACATAACAGAAGCCATTTGTAAATCAAGTTATATCTGTGTGTGCATCAGAAATACATGTGTCAATCTTGTCCTGTGCATTTGTGACCATTGAGACTGGTCTAACTCCATAGTTCCCAGCATCGACCACCATTGGTCAGGTGCATCCCTGGGGCCAGAGTGGGCGACGTAGGACCAAATTTAAAACTGCTGGTGAAAGGTAATGCTGGATTTGGTAAGATTGTACCAGTAAGGACACCTGACTGCCTGTTCAGTTACAAAGGGCATTTGTAACTGTGACCTGGTTGTACAGATTGTTGCTATAGAGACGTGCATACTTTGTGACATGGAGCTTTTAACTTTCACCAAGTTGATTTTAATGCCATTTCCCAAATGCCCTTCATTTCTTACTGATTATAACCCTGTAAATATAGAAAAGAAGACAGGACCTAGGCAACTCCTCTGTGGGATGCCACAGACTAATCGTTTCCTGTTAGAAAAAAGTAAAGGAAGGTGTGAGTTAAAAAAAACAAAACCTCAGACCAAGAGAACCAATAAATCCTTAGAAGCAGAAGAGCTTTTTAAAACCATAACAAACAGGTGCAGGTAGAAGAGCCAACCCAATACGTGTGACAACAGCATCTACAGATAAAAAGCATTCTTAAACCTTCACGTCTTGGGACAAAATAAATGTACACTCATTCAGAAGTAGCCAAACACATCACTTGCAAACACAGACATACACACAGATAAGTGTAAAGTTATTGAACGTTTCCTCTCAGAGGAGAGAGTGCCCTCAGACAGAGTGGCAAATTAATTTAGCCTCGAGGTATAAATGTGACGGAACAAAAGGTTCCTATTTTCACTACCAAATTGAGCCCCAGCCCCAAATAAAAGTTTCTGTTTCACAAAAACATGTTCTTTTTGTGCATGTATAAATTGAAAAATCAATCAATCACATCAATACTATATCACATCATTCAGTTTGAGAATATTATTAATCATTAAAATCATGAGTATGACATCTTTAAAACCCATTATTTCCTTAATAAAGACAAAATCAGCAACGATGGGGATGTGAAGTGTTGGAGAAAAATAAAAAAAGAGATTTTCAGCCTGTTAAATGTACAGGAGCTGGATGGGTTATAAAAAGGAGAAGGCGAGTAATGAATGGCTGCTCTTTGTTCAATCACAGCGATAGGAAGGGAGGCAGGAGCAGTGGAGGCAAGCATGGACAAGGGAAAACGATGACAGACTAGGAATACAAACGTGCTGCTCATGAAAGTGTACAATCGTGCAAAAAAAAAAAAAAGAGAGAGAACAACTGTGGGAAAAATTAGTCCTTTCACACTGTGTCTCTTTTCCTACATAAACACAAACACTACTCTTTTAAAAATCAATGCAGCCAGCACGGGGATGGGCCACTGGGTCGGCATTTGACTGAGACAAGCTGGCCAGTCCATCAGTCCTAACGATTTTAGATGATTGCACTATAGTCCCCTACTTTCACCCTCCTCGTCCTCCCACATCCTGTCCCTTGCTGCTCCATCTCCTGTTTTTGCAATGTATTCAGGGCTGAAAATGTCAAGAATTTTTCCCATCTGGCTGCAGCATGAGAACATCTACAGTCATTTAAATGTTAGAAAAGTCAACACTCTTCATCAGTGCAATTCATCATCACAACAGAGATCTTGAAGCCTGCAGCTTAGTGTGGGAACACTTTTTTAAAAAATCAGATGTTCAAGGCTACAAAATATAAGCCAAGACTATAAAAGCTAGCACAATAAGTAAAATGCTAAATATTTTCTTCACTGCAGAGTGAAGCTTCACTTTTTTGAATTTCAAAACATAAAGTTAAAGCTTTCACCACTTTGCGATGTTGCCATTCTTCCTTACAACACTTTAAAAGGCCTTCCGGCTTTGAGGGAACCAAGCAATCAACTTTTTCATTTGTTATTTTGTCCATTTTCCTACAAAAAATGGACAAACGGTACTGGACATTTTGCAAAAAATCTCTATACATTCCCTTTTGGGGACAGGTCAGGACTGCAGGCAGGCAGAATGTAGTTTTACATGTATGTTACATGTGTGAGCAGCACGTGTTGCTCTATATTCTCATTTGTGTCTGTCATAACTCTATATACGATGGTAATAGCAGTCATCAAAGTAGTAGAGCTCAGAGAGTCTTTTATGGATTCTGTTATTACAGTAACCTACTGATACCTATCTGAGATCATGTTTTTAACCCAGTTACAAATGACTCCAGCTGTGTTTTAGATGTATATTTACAAATGAAGTGAAGGTGATGAAGTAAAACACTGTCTGCAATGAAAACAAAGCCTTTTTTTCTGATTTAGGATTGTATAATAATGAACATGTAATAATAAGAAAACTACAGGTGTGCAATAAATGAAGCTGCACTTATAAATTGTTTGCAAGCATGACAATCTGTATTCAATCTAATAATCTTTATAATGCCGTCTAAATTCAGGTTGCATCAACATTTGAAAATATTTTGACCAATAAAAACACCACAGGAATCCAAATTTTCTAACATAGGAGACACACACACACACACACACACATATATATGTATATATATATATATACACATATACATACTGTATATCCTCATAACAGTAAAATTAAATCTTGTTTCAGCTAAAAGTCAAAAGACAGCAGGATACACTGGGAACACAGTGTGAATATAGGACATGGAGAACAGATGACACAACTGGTTAGCTGGAAAGGGGATGGATTTCTGACAACAGGGATCCTGTTCTGAGCTTTACAGGATAAAAACACAGGGGGGGTGGGGGGGTGATTGTGGTGGTAAGTAAGTAACTGAAATAAAAAGAAAAAAAACAGGGAGGGCAGCAGAGGATTTAAGTTGAAGAGGGTGAAAGTGCCTTTGCCTGTTTGTGTATTTTTAATCCCCATCTGTTTTAATTACAGGACGTGTGGGTAAAGCCACAGAATTATCAGCAAAAAACAATTCTTGGCACTTGCATTTGGCTTGAAATACCTACATTATAAGTATTTATGCCACTAGATAAATCTGAATTAGATGGTCAGATCTGAGAATTGTTTGTATTTTACTGTTTAATTTTTAATTAATTTTTTTACACATTTTATTTTCTATTTATTTAAATCTACCGTTGTTAGAACATAAATTGATAAGTTTCCTTGTTTAACACAAAAGATTTGATGATAAGTTTATATGTCACTGACAGTGCTTCTTTATTTTCAAAAACTAAATACGTGAGGTACTACATAAAAGGATTGATTGACTAAAAACAAGAGGGCAACTACGGGAAACATGTATACACCAGTAATTTCTCTTTTTTTGTAAAAAAAAAAAAGAAGTTTTTCATGTGCACAGTGCACACGTATGTGCACTCAGAGCTGGATTATTAATAGCAAATAGCAAGTCAAACTTTGTTTCCATAGTGACTGTTTTAGTCCATTATGGAAAGTGTCTCCTGTTGTTACCAAGACAACAAACCAGCAATAGCAAATGAATGTGCCACACAGATGAGCGATGCAGTCAGCTGGTGATCACAGCCCCAAACCAGGGCAGGTGGAGAACTGGATGAATGACAATGAGAAATGAGGCTGCATGGATAGGGAGGCTCTGTCATGCACGCACCCATCAGTCGGGCTCAGCATGGAACTTTCATTCACGTACACATGGTTCAAGAAAAGAAAACATTTCAGTCTAATTTTAAATGAGAACAAAATGAATCATGAACACAGAAACAGCAGGGAAAAAAAACTAGATTAGGTTAAATAGACTGTTGAATCATCAGCCTACAATTTAGCCATCATTTTGTTTGGCAGTATCTTTTTACAGCTTCTGCAGTGTGGTCACAGATTAGTCTGAAGCCACTTCTACACAGCAACTGTAGTTGGACTAGAGATCCCCCTCTCCAGCTCTTCAATCAGTGATCCCAGAAAGATGCAATATTCCCTCCAGAGTGTGTGCTTAACGACCTGAACATTTTCTTCTACTCCGTGGACAGTCAGCAACAAGTCCTCATTGCGTTTATTAGTGTCTGTATTATAAACGGTGGAGGCTAACACCCATAGTCGAGGGACAGAGTTCATAAATCAGTGTGCCCGGCCCATCTCTGGCTCACTGACCACTGTGGGTGAAAAGCTGTGTTTGTCTCCAATGAGGGACTGATTTCATCATCTGCATGGAGTTTTCAGCCATCCTTGCACATATTTCCCAAATAAAATCCACCCACTCTTCACTCATTTTGCTCCCATTAGACCTCTGTTACTTCCTCCCAAGGTGGAACAGCAGTGGAATGAAATGTTATGCCATCCCACCTCTATAACATTCCCAACACAGCAGGGTGGGATGAAGCTCAACAGAGGCAGAGCGAAGTGGCTGTGTGAATGCGGCGACGCACTAACAGCTCGATTTTGGTTGGGCTCCTAGCTTTCTAACAGTGGAGTTGTAAGTAGTATATAATTTAATTTTTAGCTTTACTTATCACAAATTGACAAGTTTGACAGTACTTTTTCTTTGCTCTGTGTACCACTGAGAGAAAACAACCTTGGAAAGATTTCATAACCTCAGTAAACAAGGTCTAGTTTGAACCTGGATTCACTTGGACTAACAAGGATGTGGCTGCACGCATAAGACACTTCTACTGAAACACCCTGGATAAACACAGTCATATGATGCTTAAATATCCATGTTTAACAATCAAGAAACAAATAGCAACTGAGGATCAATTTTCAGGGATTTTCTTTTCACCCAGGGTAAGGACTTGGTTGGCCAGCGATGATTCTCTCTTGGTGACCTGACTATGCCGTGTTTGCTAGAGACAAATTACATTTGAACCCCAGTGTTTTGTAATACTATCAGCAATTCTGCTAGGTTACATAAACATTATATTAGACTGCCATATAAGCAGGGCCCTTAAAGCGTAGGAATGAGTTAAAGTTCTTAAATTAAAAGCATTAACCACATCATCTTTCTCTACAAAAGCTAAGATTTCTTTTTCTTTTTTCTTTTTATTAAGGGAAAAGATACCCACAGTCATGAGCGCACAGTGTCATCCAAGGTTAAGAGGCTTAACAGATTTCAAAATGCAAAGAGAAGTTTAATAGATGCTGGAGATAGACCACTCCAACCTTCCACGTGTCCAAGAAGGTAAACACACACACACACACTTGCAGAGCCTCTCAACTATAGACCAAGAAGTGTATGGAAAATGTGTGTAATAGTTCATGATCTGTGCTGGAGAGAAGCTGTTTTCCTTTAGACACGCAAGTCAGAAGTCGGTTTTTAAGCTGCAAACATCAAACCAGGGGGATTGCAAGTTTTCTTATGGACTCTTCAGCACCAAGAATGCAAACTACAGACTTGTCTGGTCTTCCCATCTTCCCGAGATAGAATGTGCTACTCAAAGGAAGAAGCAAGTCCCAGCTCTATGTGCATATCAGATGAGTTACTGTATGTTATGAGTGTGTAGATTTCTTGTAGCTATGGAGTCTAGGGTTCCAGGTACACGAGGGCCAGAGTGGGAGAAAATTTTCCACACACAAGCTCAGTCGTTCAGCTGCACACAGATAAATCTGGTATGCTTGGTGCAGATAAAAGCAGTATGAGATAGCTTTTTGTGATTTGCAATTTGATGGACAAATGGAATTTAAGAGATGTGTACTATTCATATGCACAGGGTTAAAAGGGTTGCATGATCATTTTTAAAAGAAGCTCTGAATTAGTTTATTTGCTTGTTGTGTTGTTTTTTTTTAAACGGAAAAACATTCACAAGTTAGGAATTTCTAATCTGCGGCCTGGATGAATGACGGTTGACTCAGTGTTTGGCATGTCAACACTAATGAATGGGATAGAAATAGGTCTGCATGTCTTTTATCAAGGGAGATAATTCAGCACTCCACTCTTGTTTCCACACACAAAGGGAACACTGTACAGCTTTGCATTTCATGCTTTATTGAGCAGGGACCACTGCACAAACAAAGCTAGTAATAGCATCTATAAACCTGTCAATGAGACAATAGCAGTATGTAAATCAGATGTCAAGAAAAGGTTGTTTTGTTTTGTTTTTACAAACCAAGACAGATTTGTCAACATGCTCTGGCACTAAAGTTGTTTACTTGCATGCACCTCTGTTTCAGATTCTCTTAGACCCTTGTCCCTCTTCACTTCCACTTTCCTCACCATTGAGGACTCTTGGCCCAGTCATCTCTTTTTGTTTTCACTACCCCTCCTTATCTGTTCCTGTTTTGGCCCTCCTCTGGCTCCTCCCGATTTAGACTGATGTGCTGAGGGAATGCAGCTCCCTGAGGAATTCCCCCACCTCCCACTCGTTCCCTAATTTCACTCTCACCAACTGACACGGAGTCCCGTTACCCTTAACCTCTCTTTGTTCTCCTCAGCAACCAGGTCCAGTTCACGATTGTTTTTCCCCAGTATGCTGAGTCTGTAACACCACAGAGCTGTAGGATGTCATGGCAGTTCCGTTTTTGGAACAAAAAAAAAAAAAAAAAGACTGGAACCGAACAGTCCAGAGAGGAGGAGAGAGAGAGCGTGTGTGGGTGGTTGGTGGGAGATTTTTGGCCAAAAATAGGACCCTTGTCATTTTCTCCTTTTGCCGGTTTCTTTGTTGGCAGGCACTTGCAACTGCTGCTATCCAAGTAGCTGTGTAGATGGAGGAGAAAAATATGTCTGTCTGTTCGAGTGCTCCCTCAAGCTGGAATCCTGACATTATTTGCAGAAATTTTGTTTTCAACAATTTGCTGTCAGTTCTCTGAGAACGGTTAAAGTTGTTTAGTTATTTAAGATCATTGATGTCATAGTCTCCTCCTGTGTAATATCCTTTTAACTGCAGGGAACATCTGCTCAGCTGAGATGGAATATGGTGCTTTAAAATCAACTTGTATTGTACTATTTTCTGGTTTTTGACTTTTTTTGGTTCACTCCTTTAGCATCCAGTTGGATCTTTTGGTTTATTGTCAACACAGGCTCGTTTGGGGCCCTTATTAAGAAGCTTATGGCAGGTGCCATTGGATTTGAACAGAACATATGTTTCTCCTGTTGGCCCTGAACGTCTCACACCTTTTCTCTTCAAATCCTGTTAGCATTCATAATAATGCAGCCTCTTTGTCCCTCCCCATTGAAGAGTAATGTGACCACACTTTACAGGAGTTTGGAAAAACAAGTTAACCCACAATGCAGACACACCCACACACATGCCAGCTCACACAAGACAAGACCGTCATTTCCTCCGTCTTTCCTCTCTGTCTGTCTGTCATTCTTCCTTCTAGGCTGGACCTAAAAAAAAATAAAAGGTTAGAGTTGTCACTTTGTCCCGTTGGATAAAATTTAGACTTTAACTCAGCTCCTCCTTACTGCCCAACTGAATCGAGAAGGACAGGTTGCAGATCCATTTAGTGGATAAATTAGCTTAAGCTGTACAACAGGTGTAAGTGGTAAT
>JBAMYA010106923.1:0-19753 GCA_037176975.1 Arrhamphus sclerolepis | reverse complement strand
CAAAAATCTGCTCATATTGTGCACAGAATGCTGCTGACACCTACTTGCATGCTGTATGGGACTGTACACCAGTCAAAGCATTCTGGCACAATATTATCAAAGCTCTCTCCCAACTTCTGGATTGTAGCATCCCAGTATCACCATCTCTCTGTTTACTGGGAGATTCCTCCATGATATCTCTGGATAACAGCTCCAAGAAAACTCTCTTCATTGCCTTAATCATCACCTAAAAACAATCCACATAAATTGGATAACTAACTCTACTAACTCGGTTAGACACACAGACAAAATATAGGGGTATTTCGGGTGGCCATGGGCCCTGGCCGGTGGGGTGTTTCACTATGTTTGGGGGCCCCGCCTCCAGTGGAGACCACCATGTCCAGCGCGTGGTCCCGGGTATACCCCCTACTGATGGACTGGGTGCCCGGTGTGGCCCTTGGGTGAGTCTTGGGTGGGGGGGTGGTTGGCCTACTGCCGGCTGGTGCACTGCGGTGTGTGTGGGGGGATGCCGTGCGGTTGTCCTGGTGCTGCCCTTTGGGGCGGGCTACTCCCCCTCGTTTGCTGCCGCTGTTGTGTCGCATGTGGGTGGTGGTGGCTGTTTTGGCTCTCCTAGTGGGGGTCGCATCCCCCCGGTCCCTCCCTCCCTCCCTTTCACTGTCTCCGCCGCCTCCTCCTTTCTCTCTCTGTCGGCGGTGGGATGGAGGGTGGAGGGGGAGTGCTACTGTCTTTGTGCTGCATGAGGCGATGGCTACGGGGTCTGTGGGTCCTGTAGTCCTACTGCTGCGGGTCGGGGTCTGGTGGATGCGAGGATAGGGGGGACAGGATGGCCTTGTTGTAGTTCTGGCTCCCTGGGTGCCCTTACCTGGGCCCCCTGTCAATGGACGTGTACCTTGGGGGGGCTGCCCCTGGGCCTTAGGCTCCTCTCAGGCCAGTCTGGTCCTGGTAGGTGGGAATTAGCTGCCGTTTTCTCACCCACAGGGAGATCAGAGATGAACTAATATATAGTGATGAAGGTGATAGTGGTGACAATTTCTTTAGATACTACTATTAGTTGTAGTATTGTTGATATTATTGACATAATCATTTTTATTCTGGCTGTTATTAATTGTCAGCCTACAATATATAATAGTTTTACACGGGTGTTTATCTAGATAAGTGTAAGCTTGTATAGATGTGGCATGCGTGCATAGACGATATACTTTCTTTGTAAACTAATGTGTTTGGATATATGAAAGCACATTGTATTCATACATAAACATTGTTTACAATAAAAATGCTTCTCCATCTTTTATAATATATAATACATGTCTCTTCACTGCATAGATGGTAAAGTTAGAAAATGTATACATAGGTATTATGAATACAGGTTTATATATATATGTCTGTATGTGTAAAGGTGATGTGTATGAATGTGTTAGTGTGTGTGTATATGTGCATGTATATGAGTATGTACAGGCACATGTGCGGATGCATGTGTATGTATGTGCTTGTACATGCAGATGAAGTGTATATGTGTGTGTATGCATGATCATGCATGTGTGTATATAACGTGTGTGATATGTCATCATATACGAATAAGCTTAAGCAGTTGTGAGTGTATACATTATATACATACAGTTTAACATTCAGGTCACTGTTAATTACTTAACATTTGGAGATGAATTCATCACCACTAATACACCAAACTGATTAGGAATACTTGACTAAGTGTACATACAGATGAATATATGTGTGTACTTATGTATGTCCATAAATACAAATAGTACATGTGCTTTCAGAAGTACATTCACAAATCTAGTATAAAGATATTTGTGCTTTACACCCCCCCTTCTACCAACACAATCAATTCACAATATTTACATGAATTCTGCACATGTGCACTGAGGCCATTGCTTGGTAGGTGTTCATCCAGTTCTCTGTCAGTAGTTCTATATATTGTCCTTAATGTTTGTCCTTTATTGTAATACAACCCACTGCACACCCCTCACACTTCACAATTCTGCACACAGCCCACCCTCACCTTAGTGTCTCAATTGTCCTGTCTTTAAATGTCCCCCTACTGGTGATCCTTAGTCCTCTCTGACAGAACCAGGATTTCAGATGTTAATAAAGATGTTAGCATAAACTGCCAGAGAGGGCTGGTGAAGGACACGCCCACCCCTCACGTTAGCACAAAAAATCTGCTTCAAGATGAAATTGCATATATACATTGACTGGTTTTGCCAGATGATGGCATTAACCATTAATATACATGCAGACAGAAAAGAAAAAAAAGAGTTTGCAGAATATCTCGTTTGTCAGACTTGCTTTTCATACAGTGTTCATCCAAGCATTACAGCGCAGCTTTTTGTCCTTTTGAAGAAAGACGACGCTTTTCAAACCTGTTTGTACAATCAATCGTACTCCAAACTCCAATTTTTTATATTGTATTGACAGTATTTTAATGCTGCTCTGAAGTCACGTGCATATCCTCTATAACATGACTGTTAAGGGATTAGATTTTTAGAAGTACATTTCAGTCTCCCAAAGTAATAACTGATATATGCATCCTTAGTCTGGTGCTTTCTATTGGTATAGAATATTTGTCACATAAAAAGACATTCTGCAGAAAAACCACAAAAAAGAGAGCAGCTATTACCTTTAGAAAGCAGATTTTTTTTTTGTCAGTGTCATTTAGGCAGGAGTGATTGCTTTGTATTGTGTATTTTTGAAGTCAGATAAGTGATTGGTGCACTGGTTGATTTTCTGTTTTTCAAATGACTTTCCGGTTAAAGACAATGTCAGGGGTTGAATGCTTCAAAAGCTTTTTAAAGTCAAAAGTTAGAGAAATACTTTTTTTCTGTTCATGCTGTCTAAGCTTCTATTTATTTTATTTTCATATTTTTGTCCTTCAAGCTGATATTGATAAAAATGAGTTAGAATTTATTTCTCTTTACCAAAGTGACAAAGACGTATAAACATTGTGCATCAATAATGCCCTGCAGTGTTTTTTTTTGTTTGTTTGTTTGTTTTTTTCAGCATTGATTTCAAGGCAATTGTGAGAATAGAGTGGACGACAATAATTCTGACTTTTATAAATCTGTTTTCTAGATGTGGAAATAACATGTTTAGAGCCTCTGCAGCAGTGATTCTAGGTTCCAAACAAATGCAGTCAAAGAAAAAGAAAACTAATGCATGAATATGTTAAATGTCAGTAAACACTAATTCAGTTTATTAAAGCCACAGAAAGTAATTTATCATCTTCCCTGAGATAATGCAACCTGACTTAGAGTTTTGCCTTGCAAGGTGAATTAAGGCCAAAAAACAGACCGGAGCTTTCAAGCTTAAGTTCATAATTTCCAAGATTTAATATGATTTGTTTGACCTTTCATGTGTGTAAATTTGTAACGTTTACATCAGCCAGCAGGCTGTGTTAGCTCAGAATCGTGCGTGGCTTCATATTGCCAGTCAGAGCCACAGCTGTTTTTCTATACAGAGATAAAAGCCTTATTTAAGAAGCGCGTACAGCTAATTTACTTAATTCACCAATTAGAGCACATGCTATTAGCTGCTACTGAAGCAAATTAAACATTTAGGCCTACTTTTCTCTGGATTTAGTTTTGTGTCTAAGTAAGTACTAAATATTTCAGTGTGGTACTTGGATACTGTAGATGCAGACAACTGGAAGGATACATTCTGATGTACATATGATTTTACATTTTTTATATTCTTTTAGGCAGGCTGCAAAAGATCTCTAAATATGAAGAATCAGGATTAAATGGATGGATGGATGGATGGTGTTAGAATCTATTCTGATTTATTCTGATTGCATATTCTTTGTTTGAAAAGGAGAACTTGAGTCGGCTGAGTTCTCACACAGATGTTTAATTTGCGGTATACGTGATATCACGGCTCATTCACAGAAGCAGTCTCTAGTGAAAGAAGGCCGATCAGAGCAATACAACAACAATTTATACAGAAATGTGTGTCACGAGGTGGAGAGGAGCCACGGTTTAGACTTCACTCTCCCATTGGCTGGTCTGGTCCCTCTGCTCGTCTGTCCAATCCGCCACCGCTACATCATCTTCTGGTCCAATCCGCTACTGACGTTCCCTAGAAAAGAAGAAAAGAACATATTCCATCTGCCATCTTGCTCACCTGGCCTTCAACATGCTTTTTGATCAAGCCTTCCTTTGTCTCAACCACATGTTTTCAACTGACCACAACTGGGCTAATTTGCTACATTTCTAACATAATATCAAGATAAAGATACACCAATGAATTTTAGTAGGAAGAATACTAAAGAAAAGATAAAAGATCAAACCAAACTGAAAACTGTGATATGAACACAAAGATCAGTAAACAGCACCAGTAAAACAAATAGTGATGGGAAACAGGAAATAAACAACAGTGAACGATGAACAGAACACCGTAAAAGAACATGTGAAATGAAAATAAAAGACAATCAACAATAGCACAAAAAGAAAATTATATGTAATATGTAAAATAAATTTAATTGCTGTCAATGATAATCTGAGTATTATTATTACCTCTGCCAAGGAGGTCGTGTTTTTGCCAGCGTTGGTTTGTCTGTTTGTTTGTTTGTTTGTTTGTTTGCAACATAATGTTATGGACAGATTTTCATAAAAAATTCAGGATATGTCCAAACTGGGACAGCGAACAAATGATTAAATTTTGGAGGTGATCCAGATCACTGTCTGGATCCAGGAATTTTTTAGGTATTGCTGGTGACAAACATGCATTTTTAGGTGGTGTGCCGTGTTTTGTTTTTTTTGTTTTTTTATTCTAAAAAAAGTGTCAATCCTGAGAAGAAAAAAAAGAGTTAAAAACAAAACAGTGATTTATATCAACATTACAAGACACGGTTGAAGCACAAAGACATTCACAGTTATTACCTCTGCCAAGGAGGTTATGTTTTTGCCAGCGTTGGTTTGTCTGTTTGTTTGTAACATAACTCAAAAAGTTATGGACGAACAAATAATAAAATTTTGGAGGTGATCCGGATCACTGTCTGGATCCAGGAATTTTTAAAGGATTCTTTATCATTGCGAGATAGGGCCATTTTCAGGATATGTGTATATATCTCCACAATAAGTGCTTTGAATGTCTGGCAAAACAAATACAGGACACGGTCATGACAACATCAGTAATATGTAAAAGTCTGATCCAGATCCTGGGATATTCTGGATACCAAGATCCGGAACATGAAAAAAGTCGGGGGTTTTCATCTTTTTCAACACTGTGAGGTAACAAATGAAGATACAGACATGCACCTAACACCAAACTGTAGCTGACAGTCTGCTGAAAAAGAAGTATGTTAACAGATTTGATGTATCTATAATAGTTACGGAGCAGATCCAGAAGAAAACCGCCATTACAAAAATGTTGATTTTCACAAATAACTATTAAACTAATAATGATAGCAAAGTCATTCCAATTACTAAACGTATGTTTTCATCGTCATAGAATCCAATAAAATAGATAAAGCACATGCAGGAATATTATTTTTATGTGTAAGTCACAATATGTGGGGGAACTCGACTTTCTGCTTGAGGTCTGCATTCCACGAGTGCTTTTCTAGTTGTCAATGTTATTAACACCATAACATTAATAATATTACCGACATCAATCAATAGAATACTAATTATTCAATTTGGAACTATAGAAAATGATAACAAAACTTGCACTCCAATTCTGGGACTGAAAAGTAAGAATTTTTCAACCTAACAGTGGGTGGATGGATGGATGAATGGATGGATGGACGGATGGATGGGTGGATGGATGGATGGATGGACGGATGGATGGGTGGGTGGATGGATGGATGGATGGATGGATGGATGGATGGGTGGGTGGATGGGTGGGTGGATGGATGGGTAGATGGGTGGGTGGATGGATGGATGGATGGATGGATGGATGGATGGATGGATGGGTGGGTGGATGGACGGATGGATGGGTGGGTGGATGGATGGATGGATGGTGGGTGGGTGGATGGGTGGATGTCTGTTCAGTAGGATTGTATTGTCTTGTATATAAAAACTAGTGCTATCCAAAATTAGCCAGTAAACAGTAATGTGCTACAGCTGACATCCCCTCTTCTTAGGTCCATGAAAACATCTTCATAGACAAGGAAAGACAAGGAAAAGTCTGGTTTGTTAGGAAGGTTTACCACAAGAAAGCCTGTTTGGTCTAAAAAGAACACAAAACTCGAACAAACCAACAAGACTTCCCCAGCAACGTCCAACGGTGAGACCACAGTAACGCTGTTTGGTCTTAAAACCCGGCAACGTGTTGGGAGGTGCCTCATGAACGTGAGAGGTCATGTGTCTGCGAGGTGAAACCTGACCTTAACTGGGTTACACAACAAGGTCGACGATTCAAAACACACCAGTAGATCTTCATCAGAAACGTTATAGAGAACCTGTGCATGAGAAAATGTTGGTTGTTTTTTTTTTTTTAAAGAAAAAAAACTTGATTAATTGAAGCAATGTGGTAAGGAAGAAAGGGACAAGGTTATTAAACAATGATGTGACACTGATAGTTAGCTAAATGAGACACACTCGGTGACAGGATTACGATGCTGAATTGAAAGGCTCAGCACAAACACCTTTTCTTTATTTATGTATCTTTTATTTTCTCAGTTGTGAATCCTTTGAATCTTTTTTTAATGCAAATTGAGCAAGAAAAGAGATTTAAAATCCCCAACTGACTGTGAAACATTTGCCTCGCTTGTTCGCAGCATTGACCATTGCTGGTCATGCGGAAATGTACAGCCAGTGAGGGTTCTCATTCATGCTTATGTTTCCTCTGGAGAAAGGGAGCCATAAATAATCTTAATGGTTTCCAGACTGAATTCAATTACCTCTGTCACCTAATAGAAATGAATAAAAGCCAGTATGTGCTCTCCTTCTGTTTGCGTGTCTCTGGGGTATGATGTTTACATTCCTTCAGCTTTTCGACAATGCTTTGCCTTCGTGGCTTGCTTAGTTATAACACTTATTTCATCAAAAGCTAATTTAAAACAATAAGTAAGAAATACAGGATGACCTTCTGTGTCTCTCACTGAAAGAAAAGATGCAATAAAAACGCAGTAGTCCTTCGCAGCAAGGTGAACTGGGTGGTTTGAAAGTGAGACTGTAATAAATCATAATAATTCCAGCCAGAACATTTCCACTTCCTTGAGAAACGAGGAAAAATCTTTACAATCAGAAAATGCCAGTGCGATTTTTTCTTTTTTTTTTCTTTTCAGTCGAGAGGAACGGAGATGACCAAACTCATTGGAAGCCAAGGCAAATATGCGGATCAAACAATTCTCAAAATCCACATCCGTGTTTTTAGCTGATGCAACTTACTGACACAAAAGCGCAAATATCTCACCTTTGTTTTGATGACTCTCTCCATTTTTTGAAATCATTTAACCATAAGAGAATACTTTGAACACGGACACAAAGTGCAATAGTCAAAGAGGGTTTTTTTTGTTCAAACTTATTTCTCTTAATTATGTGTAGATCAAACAGAGCTGCTTAAAATGAACATGGCAAGAGCTTTAAATCACAGCTGGGATGCAGTCTCAGGGCAAAGTCTTCACATCCCTCTCTGAGTGCAAAATGAACTCAGGGCTAATCTTCTGCTGTACGTCCTGTGGCTTTTTTTCTTTTTATGCGATATCCTGCACAGCGTACAACCAGGCGGCAAAAATGTCACGCATTGTCACACTTTTATAACTCTGTCGTCATGACACACATCCAGTTTCTTCAGCAATTATTCCCCAAGTAGAATAAGTTCACTCCAAAACTGTAAGAAGTTTTGCTAGACATAAAAACTCAGCTGGGGCATATCATAATTTAATAATCTCATATCACAACTTTTTTTTAAAAATCAGCAAGGCATGCATATGAAACATGCAACACAAAAGTGTGTGTCTTTGTGTGAATTTTGTTGTAACTGAACAAAACTCATAAATATCGGCAAGGGATATTAATCTTTCTCAAAAAATGAATTCCGCATCCATTATTCATTATTAAAATACTTAGTATTTGCAAAAAAAGAAGAAAAAAAAATATAGTAGAAAAATGTTCTCTACTGATGTAAATTGTTCTCTCTGTTTAACCTCAGTGATGCGGTCTCTAACCCACCTCACCTGCTTTAATTTGTATAAATTTGTATAAATTCATTCATACTTATTTATGATTCATTGATTCTAAATGAAAGGAAAGTATGAAAAATGGAAAACCTTTATGTACCTTTCTGTTTTTAATGTTTAAACCTTGGTCCCACCGGTCATGTACGTGGAAGCACCATGATCCAGCTGTTAGGAATCACGGTCGTTCTTGTCAGTGAAATTCAGTCCCACCAGAAGTGAGAAGCATCCCAGATGCAACCCTCCAATCTGCTCTGCCAAAGACATGCGCCAACTCCATTTTGGCTTTCCACCATGCCAGTTTACACGCGGCAGATCAAGCTGGCAGGAAATCAGACACAAGAACGCCATAGAGAGTCCAGTCAAAGTTCAAATTAAAACACCATGAGTGAACTCCAAGTCATACATTGACATTATGTCAACCAAACTCCAGACTCTGACCACATAGCTGCAGCCAGTTTTTGAACCTATAATGTATTTTTTTTATACACCCTCAAGTGAAACCTGCAAATTAAAAAAAAAGCTGGGCCCTTTCCTGTGGGGGGACTGTGTCCCATGGGGGAAAACTTCCTCCTTTTTCCTCCAAATGTAATTAATGATGTGTTACGGTTCAATTTTATTTTTATCAGACTGCAGCGAATGACTCCAGAAATTCAGGTCTTTGTCTCTGTGTGCATCTGCAAACTGTAATCTGGCTTTTTTTTTTTGTTTGTTTGTTTCCTTTGGAGTTTGTTTTTGTTTTTCCTGGCTTTGTGGCCTTTCAGTCCATGTTTGTACGGGACTTTTTCCACTGTGGATAATGACACTCTCTTACCACCTTTCAGTCAGCATCTTCACAAGCAGTCTTGCTTTTGTTCTGGGGTTGAATCACACATTTTGCACCAAGACACATCAATGTCTGGGACACAGAAACCATCTCTTCCCTGAGCAGGATGATGACTGGGCAATCACATGGTGTTTATACTTCCATACAACTGTTTGAACAGATAAATGTGGCGCCTTCAGGTGCCTGGAAACTGTACCAAGCATAAAAGCAGACTTGTGGAGGTCCACAGTTCTCCTAATCTTGACTGGTTTCTTTTGATTGTCCCATGATGCCATGAATGGAAGCATTGTGTTCAAGATGTGCCTCCAATTAGTTCAAATATTGTCAATTCACCTTTTAAAGACTTCCAACGGCGTGGAATCATCACCTGGGCTTTCCAAAAATGTTAAAAGGGATAGCTATCTTTATGTATATAAACTTCTGACTTTGAGAAAGTTGTGAAAGATTCTCTAAAATGTCTCATTAACTATTGTTCTCTCCTGAGTAGAAAACAATGAGCAGCAACAATTATAGACTTTGCTCTTGTCCCTGCTTTCTCATCTCATTTAACTCTTTGTTCCATCTCACTTTCTCTGCTGATCACCGTCTTGTCTTTTTCGCATTTTACATCATTATTTCACATTATTTCTCATCATCTCTTGTATGACTTCTCCCTAAACCTTCTCTTTCATTTGTGATTGGAGACTGATCATTTGGACCAGGAAGGATGAGGTGATTCTCTGGCCTGCTAAAGCTAAACGTCATTATCCGAGCTGCCAGGGAACAACCTGAGCCGCACTGAATGATGTTATGGATTGTAGAAATCAAAGGAAGTGTCACTGAGGAAAGTGCACGTCGAGGCCGCTAATTTACGAAGGTCAGAAAAGAAATTGCCATTTGGTCACAATGGCATTCTGTAAGCTAGATTAAATCCACATGGAGGCCATTTGGTTTGAAGGGGGTTCACTCCTAGCACAAAAATTGATGTACATTTCATACAGAGCACAAAATAAGAGCTCTTAATCTCTCTTTATCTCTTAATCATTATCAACAACGACCTGAGACTATTGCTTGCTCTCAGTAACATCAACCCAGATCAATAAAGCAATGAAAATATGCTAAATTGCTGTATTTATCGTCTTAAGGGAGACCAAACTCCCATTAAAATGCCGTAAGGATTCTGTTCTGCAGTACAACAGGTGCATGACAGTGACTGGGCAGTGCAAGGATTTTCTGGCAGCTGGGTTATGCTGCTCGCTGGTCATATCTGGCACCGAATGTGCCATCTGTGCAACAAAGCATCCCTTGCATTGGCCCTCTGACAACATTAACACAAGGCTCGCAAATCCAGTCTTTACTGTGGTAAAGACAAAGCTGATAATTAAAGAGAGGGAAAAAAGGGGGAGGAAAAAAAACTACCACGTTAGCAATAAAATGAGAAGGAGTTAATTGCATTTAACAGCTAATTCTGGTTCATTACAAGCTGGATTCTTGGAGCCTGCTTTGCCGATTTAGCAGTAACTCCCAAAGTCAAGCGCTAATGTTTTATTCCACAGTGACTTATTAAAGGACAAGGAGTCACCAAGCTCAGCACAGAAGGGAATTGGGAGCGATGATAATCACTTGCCTTCTTGGATAAGAGTCTTTTAAGATGCCATATAAACAGCAACTGTTGCTAACATTTGCCACTGTAGCACAGATTTGAGAGGTGCCCTGTGGAAAAGAAAGAAAGAAAAGAGAGAAGGCATCATTAGAGGTCAAGTGAGGTGTCACCTGTTAACATTCATGTCGGGGACAAAATATTACTGTGTTTAAAAGTCTTCAGTTGAAAAAAAACTATTGAAAATGCAGATAAGAAAGCTTAAATATTACATTTTCTTTGTGAAAGAAAAATATATTGATGTTATTTAAAACAGGTGATTTAAATGTATTTTTAATGATTGATCAGGCAGCAATGCTTCACAAATATTGAAATTCATCATATATGCCTGATAGCACTAGGTTTCTTTGGGGAACCCTCGTCAAGCACAATGCTGCTTAAAACTAGTCTAGAAGTGTTTAATTTGTCCAGAGGCATCATTGACTTTTGGAGGGATTTAGGACTGAGCATCTTTTTGGTGAAGTGAGTGTCATGTGCTCCAGTCCAAAGTCAACACAGTCCATCCAGACAGCTATCAGAAGCATTTTCCAAGCCAAGTAAAGTATGGTATCTTCAAAAGGATATTCTTTCCATGGATTTCCATTAATTATTTTCAACTTATCAGTGCAAAACCCCATTCTGCAGACATTACAAAGAAGAAAAGGCTGAAGAACACCAGGGTACAGGTATTACACTGGCCTTCCTGTTCCAAACATTCAATTTGAGAAAATGCATGGATAACGTTTCCATACCTTAAGATGCATTTGTGGGAAGAATGGGACTGAATAAGAACAAAGTGTTTCCAGTCAGAGGTTTCTTCAGGTCTGCTCAGGGGATTCTTCCTGCCTACAGCTATTAACACAAATGACAGTTAATGCAACATATCATTTCCCTTTTGATAATTGAATTATTATTGAACTAAGTCTTCATTTCATGATACCTTCATCACAGAGAGCCTTAAGTGTTGTGAGAAGGAGTGGCCACATTAAAAGTGGTAAAAGCTCCTTTGGAATCTGTTACATGCCCGAGGTGTAAAAATAGATCTGTACCATCAAATGAAATTAAGTGGACATGAAGTGTCTACAAAGGCATAAAAGTTTAGGTAATATTTCCAATCTACCTTTTCTGAAATGGTGATGAATTTATAGACATTTATGTGCAAGTCTATAATTCGTATTGATGTACAGGCTTCAACTTGAAGATCTTTTTTTATGCTGATGACTCATCGCTGTATTATAGCTAAAAACTTCACATGGTGCAACATTCAGAGCAATGTGTGGCTTTTAAATCAGAATAAAATGCTAAAACTGACTGAAATTGCCAAATAAATGTACAAAAATATTGATTATAATCACTTCCTCTATCTAATTGTGGCTCAGCATGCGTATTCAGTGCTAAATATGTATCACCAACTCTCCAGGTTCATTACCATCACTTGTCTTCCTTCAACGTCACAACTGATAAAGGAAACCACAGCGGCATCCAAATCCAGCAATTCCTGCAGCCCTTTGCCCTGCCTTCCAACTCTCACTCTCACCAATTAACAGGGTGTGGTAAGCCGCCCTGAACTTGACACTTCATGTCTCTCTGCTTTAATTATGTGCTAGTCCCTGAAGGCCACAAAGAGGACAGAGCCCAATTAGTTAACAGACACGGGGGGCGATGGATGACGCCACGCACACACATGCCAAACGGGCAGCCCAGCAGTGAGCAAAACAGAACATCCCGAGTAAGGTATGGAGGAGAGAGGTGAAGGATGGAGAGGAGCATGGCTGATGAAAAAGAGATGATAAACACAGTGAAAATAAATAAGGAAATCGGTCATCGATTACTGTGTCCTCAGTGATCACTCTCATGGAATTTATCTTTTCATTAAGCCTTTTTCTGCTCATCTTTATCTCTGCTTCACTTTTGATCTTCATTGTATCCTTGTCTCTGACAAACCAAGTTTCCATGCCTCCATCTCTCTCTACCTCTTTTATCTTCTTCTTCATCTCCTGAATCTGTGCTGCATCCACACATGTCAGCTTGTTTCTGTTCTGGAACTTAAGTCTAAATCAAGCAATGTGTAAATGTGAACTACTTCTGTATTTAAAAAATAAATTAATAAATACAAAAGCAAACAAAATCTAAAAAAACAGAACAATTGGCAAAATTTTCATATCTCTTTTATCTGATATCTGATCCTACATGTTGATACGCTTTAATAGGCTTCTTTGAGATACTGTCAATCAAAAAAAAGCAAAGAAAAGGTGCATTTGTTGCTCTTGATGTCTGCACAAATATACTGATGTAAGTCCTCAAAGATTCTGTCGAGGCAGTGCTGAGGAGTCGGTGAAGAATGCAGCTCTGGGGGTTAAGTCAGATGAGAGGGAGCTCTCATTAGATCTAAAGAAAGACTTTAGCCCAGAGGGGCAATGACACTGTTATCAGGTGTGAAGCAAACATGTTGCCTGCAAAATCCTCTTTGTGCTGTGAAATCTGGACAATGCCCTTGTCGATAGAGAACTCCCTTCTGGTGAGGAGGTTCTGTGACTTGTGAAGCCTTAAATACAAAATCAGGGACACAATTACACACACTCACACGCTCCTCAGTCACATAGATAACACATGAAACCTGGAAATCCACTTTATCTGAACTGCGACAAGCTCAAGGACATCGAGACAAATGGTTAATAAGGGTCACTGTTTTGTTATAACCACAAAGGAAATTTTAAAAAATATATATTATTTAGTTATTTATTTCATCTGCTGCACCGCTGAGTAAACTTGCTGAGTGCTGCAGAAACTCTAAGTCACTTTCAAGGCTATAAGGGGGCATTGTCACTTCATCATTAACTGTAAAAACAAGAATAAAACAAAGTCATGCAGACAACTGCAAGCTAGAGACAGACTGGAAAGAAAGTACAATTAGTGAGAGACAACGGCGATAATTATTCCAGTCATTATAATCTGCCTCATTAACTCAATACAAACATTTTCCAGGCACTCAGTTGAAGGTCGTACGCTTCACAAAGGTCTTTTCATTATCATTGTTTAAGATAGTGTTTTCCAATGTTCATTTCCAAAATAAGTAAAAGCCACCTGGAGATTGAACAGCGTAAGAAGACTGAACATCTGATTAGACGTGTCTTCATGTTTTCAGTGAAATGTCAGAAATTCATCTTCACCCATCTATTCTGTAGATTCACAATGAGACTAAGAGTCTAGCTGATCTTTTGAATCACTTTTTGGGATGATTTCTCTTCGGCTTTCGAGTCTTCATGAAGAGGTATGTGAATTTAGTTCTATCAATGTCTCATTTTATTTTTGTTATCTAACCTCTCTTCTATACAGTGAGGCAAAAAAAAAGCATTTATTCAGCCACCATTTGTGCAAGTTCTCCCACTTAAAAAGATGAGAGAGGCCTGGAATTTTCATCATAGGTATACCTCAACTATGAGAGAAAATGAGACAAAAAAAACTAGAAAATCACATTTCTGATTCTTAAAGAATTTATTTCCAAATCATGGTGGAAAATAAGTATTTTGTCACCTACAAACAAACAAGATTTCTGGCTCTCACAGACCTATAACTTCTTCTGTAAGAGGCTCCTCTGTCCTCCACTCGTTACCTGTATTAATGGCACCCGTTTTGAACTGGTTACCAGTATAAAAGACACCTGTCCACAACCTCAAACAGTCACTCTCCAAACTCCACTAAGACAAAGACCAAAGACCTGTCAAAGGACACAAGAAACAAAATTGTAGACCTGCACCAGGGAAGACTGAATCTGCCATAAGGTAAGCAGCTTGGTGAGAAGAAATCAACTGTGGGAGCATGCTTAAGCCAGTACATGTCCAGGCCCATCAGAAGTGTGCTAGAGAGCATTTGGATGATCCAGAAGAGGACTGGGAGAAGGTCATATGGTCAGATGAAACCAAAATAGAACTTTTTTGTAAAAACTCTACTTGCTGAGTTTGGAGGAGAGAATGCCATACTTACTGTGAAGCATGGGGTGGAAACATCATGGTTTGGGGCTGTTTTTCTGCAAAGGGACCAGGACGACTGATCTGTGTAAAGGAAAGAATGAATAGGGCCATGTATGGTGACATTTTGAGTGAAAACCTCCTTCCATCAGCAAGGACACTGAAGATGAAACATGGCTAGGTCTTTCAGCATGACAATGATCCCAAACACATCCCCCAGGTAACCAAGGAGTGGCTTCGTAAGAAGCATTTCAAGGTCCTGAAGTGGCCTAGTCAGTCTCCAGATCTCAACCCCATAGAAAATCTCTGGAGGGAGTTGAAAGTCCATATTGCCCAGTGACAGCCCCAAAACATCACTGCTCTAGAGGAGATCTGCATGGAGGAATGGGGCAAGATACCAGCAACAGTGTGAAAACCCTGTAAAGACTTACTCTGTCATTGCCAACAATGGCTATATAACAAAGTATTGAGATGAACTCTTGTTATTGACCAAATACTTATTTTCCACCATGATTTTCAAATAAATTCTATAAGAATCAGAAATGTGACTTTTCTGGATTTTTTTTTTTTTTTGTCATTTTGTCTCTCATAGTTGAGGTATACCTATGATGAAAATTATAGGCCTCTTGCATCTTTTTAAGTGGGAGAACTGGCACAATTGGTGGCTGACTAAATACTTTTTTTTGCTCCACTGTATCTTTCTACAACATTGTTGTGAAAACAGCATTTTTCTGCTTCTGCTGACTGCTTTTTCTCCACTTGCAACCTCAGCATCCTGCCCATTTTAGTTGTTGCATACCAGAAAAGCTAAATGTTGAAGACTATTAATCAATAGCCTATCTTCATCTTAAAATGAGACAGGCCTAGCCTCAGCTCCATCACATGAACCAACGTTGTTCATTATGCAAAGTTTACTTGTCACAGTGAATAATGACCAACAAGACAGACAAGCAGTGTTGTCAAAGTCTTGACTCCAAGTAACCTTCCATTATTTGAGCAGCTGCTCAGATGGGCCAGCTGTGAGATGGACAGTGTCTTCACAAAAACTATCAGTTTATTCTGGCTAAAAGTAAAATAGTGTATATTTTTACTATTGTTGCTCCGGCTCTGCGGGAGCTGCTTTCTTTTTGTTTCCTGTAGCTAGAAGGTTGGAGCATTCAATAAAAATAGGTTTTGGGCCATGTGTGTGATTAATTTTTATCTACAAAACGAAACAATGAACATCCACCAACAATAGTTATTCCATAATTATTTTTTTTCCTAGGGGGCTATGGTGTCTGAAATGGGAAAAAGAAGGTTCACCTTTTACTTTTTTTCTGCTGGAAGTCATCTTGTACATAGTTTGTCCTGTAACGGCTACAGCTTGAAGAAGACTGCTAATATGTGGAGATTCTGCTGTTTCACCATAGCATGACAATAACTGTTACACCGCACCCCCATTCACCATTCTAACTCACAAGTGCTTAATTTATAGGGGACCTATTATACCCCTTTTTCAACAAGTTAGAATAGGTCTAAGGACTATACTAAACATGTTCAGGAAGTTCTTTGCACAAAATTACTCGCACATAAAGAGATCTCAACAGCTCTATTCTTGCCAGTTTCACCCCTTTCAGAATTTGCCATTTAAGGGCTCTGTCACTTTAATGCAAATAAGCTGTTGCTGGCCACGCCCCACCTATTCCATGACCAAAGCACTCTGAGTAATGTAGTATTTCTATGCAGTGACGTTAAAAACATGACGTGATCTGATCACCATGGAGTAATCAGCGACCTCGGGGGTTAACAAATGATCAAACTGTAGAAGACACTCATCATCAGTGATATTGTGGTGTGGACCTGCTCCAGACCCGCCAGAGCTTGCTCGTGTTTTGCCATTTAGCACAAGCTAAACAAAGCTGTGGTTCCAGAACGGCCGGACCCACTCTGGTTCAGATCTGTTCAGCATGAGCAAGCTCCTGCCACTGGAGGGGTGGTGCCAAGGCGGGTCTTCCCTGCACTGACGTCACAACAGGGGAGAATCCTAAATGGCTCATGATTCCTCACACCAAAATCGTTCCGCTGATTCACAGAAAATGGATGTATGGTTTGTTTTTTTACGCTTGGAGTGCTTATAGGAGCAGGAGGGACAAAAATAGAAATAGAAAAGGACACAAAAAGTGATTTTTGCATAATAGGTCCCCTTTAACTGCGATGGATTGGCAACCTGTCCAGGGTGGACCCCTGCCTTTCGACCAGCAGACCCCCGTGACCCTGCACAGGAAATAGCTGGTATAGATGATGGATGGATGGATGGATGGATGGATGGATGGATGGATGGATGGATGGATGGAGGTCCCCTTTAATGTGGAGATGTTGTTCTCCCCTTTGCCTCCCAGACCTTCTGACCAATCCTGGTGTTTATCTGCACCTGTTGACTGGATGCCACTGCAGGATGCCTCCTGGATAACATAATGTGGACAACTCTCCGACAACCACATATTTATATATTTTTTTTTATACCAAATATTTGTATATTTTTGAAAATAGATGCTGTATAAATAACATCGAATTGAATATGTCCAAAATGTTCACTAAACACCCCAGAAAGCTGTTTCCACTCCACCTGGCCATGCCCACTTATGCAATTATTCTGGCAATATGTTGCATTTTAAGTTATAAGGTCCCTCCATCTCCATCCTTATGTTTCTGTGAAGGTTTCCCAACAATAAACCCATTTTACCATCATAAAAACCCACACTCACACTATTATGCATTAACAATAGCCAGGGAAACAATTCTCCTAAACTGAAAAATAAGAACAGCACTAAGCATTTCACAAAAGAACATGTAACCACGGTACAAATAACAGTGCCAGCCTGTCAAGTTTAACAAACTATGGGGCTCATTTGTTAAAGAATTACAGCTTTGAAATCCTCCTCTCAATTAATCTTTCCCCCAAGACTGCACAGTCCACTAAACCAGACTATACTACACACACACACACACACACATACACGCACACACAAACACATCCTGGACGAGCATGTTGTTCGTTTGTGTCTGCTTCTTTTCTAGTTTGTCTTTCTATCATGTGACATATATCTTTTTTTAAATATTTTATTGTGGGGTTTACAGGCCCTGCAATGGACTGGTGACCTATCCAGGGTGTACCCATGCCTTTCAGCTAAAGACAGCTGTGATAGACTCCAGCAGATCCCGGTGATCCTGCAGAGGAATAAGCCGGTATAGATATTGAAAGAATGGATGGGTTTTACAGATTTTTCAGTCATATTTTCACTTGTATTGGGGTTCAAAAAACAAGGCTTTCTGGGAACCTGCATTAGGACTGTGATAACCATTAGGACTGTGATAACACTAATGCAGGGGGGGGGGGGTGTTTTTTATTTTTTTTGACAACAAGTGCAGAATACCTGACAATGTTCAGACCTATGATTGGAAGGTGTGTGATGAGACCAGACAGAGGATGTTCTGTTCTCCATATCACTACTACATGTGTCTTGTGGTGGCAAAACCTTTCAGACTACCATTGTGGAACCACTTAAAGTGCACGATGTAAGATCACGGACTTGGAGCTACCACAAAACATTTTTTACTTTTGAGACAAAATCCTGAAATTGGAACCAACTGGGACAAAAGACCAGGGAGGAAGGAAGAAAGGAAGTAACTTTTAGGATCCTGAAGACAGCACAGATGACGTACATGGCCATAATGTTTACATGTCTCTCTTTTTGCTTTTGTTTCTTACACATTTCCAGTGGTAATTAAATTTCCAGTGGTAATACAACTTAGTTGCATTTTTTTCTTAGTTTAAACTCTGAATTGAGATGAGAATATACATTATCTGTCATAGTTTTTAGGCAACAATGTTAAAGCAGAACAAAAGACTTTTGTTTTTGTTAAAATATCGCTTTCAGTTTCTTTTGAAGGAACATTCACAGACATTTACAAAGCTTCACCTAGATGCTGTGGTCTTTCACCCTAGCGATTTGAAAAAGAATAAATAAAGGATAAATAAGAAAAAAGAGAGTGATTGAGCAAAACACCAGACAAATGTAAATCTTAGACAGTGGTCCACGCCAAAAACGGGACCATACATTCTTTTGTGTCTCTTTTAATGGGAATCCCAATTATAGAATCTATCACACTGCTTTTATTCCTTTTCATTTATGTAAAGTACAATGAACTGACATTGGTATGAAATGTGCTATATAGATAAACTTGCTTACTTACTAACTTCAACTCCACGTGGGATAAGCATTGGTATCAGCAGAATACTGGTTTGATTGTTTTTTTTTTTTTTAGATTAGACAGATGCCAGTAAAAGTATTGGGGAAAAAATATGAATGGCTGGGATTTGAACTCCACCTGCCACTGTGGCAGTTGGGCAAAAAATGTAATTTCCGTCCCTGATATAAACAGTCCAGTTGGTCACTATTCCTGGCAGACCATTGTGTTTACAGTGAAGATTTTGGCAGGGACGACTACTGCTGGTATAATAGGAGAATAAATCCTGCACCAGAACACCTTTCCTGATGGACAACATTGTGCCAACACTAGTGAGACCTAATGTGTACTCTGCAGAGGTAATTTTATTTGCTAAACTTAATCCCCTCTTGGCTCTTATTATTCTTCCCTTCCTCATCCTCTTCATAATTTCTTGGAGCTTTACTTCAGTAATCTCTGGCTCAAATAAATAGGCAATCACATTCAAATGGCCCATTCAAATGATCATAAATCTGCTAAATATTCTGTCCTGGCATGTAGAAATAAATCAGTTCCTCTGCATCTGAGGCTACAACACCAGTATGAATGGTCTGGTCCGATTGGATGCAAAGTGACTTTTCCCTTCGTAGACACCACCTGGTATGGCCTCCTGTGCAAATAACAAGCAGAGAAATAAATGACATGGCCGACATGGGAAAAATAAACGGAAAGGTATTTAAAAGAATGACGCAGTTAAGAGAAGAAAATTTAAAAAAAAGAGAGAGAGCAATATGTACATATAAATGTCTGTTAGAATGTATCTCCTAAATAATTGCCATTGATAATGTTCTTTCTCAATGTGACTTACTGGGAAGGTTTATGTGTCAGTATTTTTGGACAAAGGAAATAGGACTATGCAGGTTTGTGAGAGGGTGATACCCCCTTCTCACTGTCCTATTAAGAACTGTTTTTTTAACCGCGTGGATTATCATTGTCGG
>JBAMYA010106862.1:0-19759 GCA_037176975.1 Arrhamphus sclerolepis | reverse complement strand
TGTGTGTGTGTGTGTGTGTGTGTGTGTGTGTGTGTGTGTGTGTGTGTGTGTGTGTGTGTGTGTGTGTGTGTTTAGTTCAGTGCAATGGTACTCTTTGAAACTTAGGTGGAAAATTGTTGTGCATTTGGGTGCTCCAAAATACAGTGGTGGTTCATATATACAATACTATTTTTAAACGTACAAATCTAGTGAAATATTGGAGAAAAGGGTTACACATATGCCATGACTTTTCACCAGTGTCTTAAAGTACAATGTAACTAGCTTTATGTAAATATATCAGGTTTATGAGCACAGAATTAACCATACATCATTATTATTAATATGATTTAAGGCCACTCACACTACATCATAAACTCATAGATGGTTGCGCAAGACAGAATGAACTTCACCCGTAACTAAAGCCTGAAACTCATCTTTTAAGTTTCTTTTCAGAATATATCAAAAGTTCAAATTTTGGCTTGGTGTCAGAAGTGAACATAAAAATTATTTAGCGAGTTTTGGAAGGTATGGAAGGCTCTGACAAATATAGTAAATCCCAAGAAGATACAGTTTAGGTGTGTAGACATAAATATTGCTACAAAAGTTGCTCCTGTCAGGTTGCAACTTATGGCATTTCAAAAGCTGTTTTCACACATGCAGTGCGGTGCTGAAATCTTCCACATATTCTCCACAGAGACTGCCCGTGGGAACAGAAATGTTTGCAATAGACACTCTGAACTTTGTGCAGACTCCAGCCAGCCAGCTCTCTTGTATGAAATCTGTGAACCGTCTGAATGAACTCAGGTTTGAAAAGAGACGTTATCTGATCGGAGGGTTTGTGGTGCCAATGCTGATATCTTTTTTCTGATTCCTTGGACTCTCTTGATTGAACTTTTGATATATATAAATGGTGCTCATGTATATATCCTTATGGATACGTTTATAGCTCTTTCTTTTGTGTGCTACAATCAAAATGCAATTTTCGTCACTTGCTTTTTTGTCTTATTATCTCTGTGTCATTATATAGAATTTTCAAAAGTGAAAGGATACATGATTGCAAGGACAAAATATTTAATGTAAATCTGATTTTCTTGATTTATTAATAAAATACAGCTTAAATTTTCTTTTAAATATAATCAGTTTATAATAATCATGTTAACATTTTATGCATGCTGTATACACCAGGAGAAGAATCACTTTGTCACAGGGAGACGACAGAAAGTCCATATGAAAAGGCAGTGGATGAGCAGGTTCAAACCGTGAATGTTTCCTCTGGGAAGTAACAGTGATAGCTACAGTTTTGGACTATAACCTTAAAAAAAGAATGAAATAAAACAGCCTATAATGAAAAACACAAGGTTTTCCAATGATAATAAAAGTCATTCATAAAATGACCTTAGAAAAGATGCAATGGACATCCACTATACAATATACCACTCCAGTCACCCTGGTATGCAGTCTGTACAATTAAGTTTTATCATGAAGTGAAATTTCCCTTGACCAAGGTCACAAGAAATGGATTTAGTAGTTACAGAGGCTTGAACAGATTTCAGTTAGTTTATTTTGTTTTAGGGCCACTGAAAACCTTGTAATTTGACCTTGTAATTTTGATGTAAACATGAATGTCAAAGTGAGAATCTTAAAGATAAAAAAATGTCTTGGTGGAAGAGATGGAACCCTAGATGTTCCCATGAAGCAGCAGAGAGAGAGAAAAAAAACATCCCCAAGCCTTGTGAGCCCCCTTTCCCCCAAACATCAGTCCCTAATCCTGTGGCTGATGTTCATAATCATCATCTCTGCCTAAATGCACCTAAGAAATTGGATGATCGAGTTCAGGATCCAGGTTAGGAAAAAGGAAGCATGTCTTATTATATGACACCATGTCATTTAACAGGCCTTCTACACTTGATGTCAAAGGAGAAATCATGATCCTCACAAATCCTTCACATGTGGCTGTGTTTTACAAGGCTGTCCATGGTGGTCACAGATTCATGAGGGTGAGAACCATCCTTCAGCCTGGTTAAATGCTTCCATGCCACAACTGCTTACCCAGTTGTACCAGTAAGAAGAGGCCTCAATCAAGGATAGCCTGCAGGGAGGTTCCTGCTCACTGGTGTGGATGTACAGGATTCAAGTACAAGTGGGAATTGAATAAATGCAATTTATAAACATGCATACATGATGAGGAAACAGTTTGAGGTTTCAAAAAAATGTAATTATTATCTAGGGAACCAGCTGGATTTCTTCTATTTACTTTTGTGGGGCAGCAAAAGTTCAATAAAGGATCATAACATTTTTTTTTCTTTAGCTTTATTATTAGATGAGTTTGAAAAAGTGAGTAAATACAATGTGGTTGATGGACTGCAGTTAAGCTAAATCTTCTCATGGTGCTCTGAATGTCAGCCAAATTTTTAATTCCCAAAGCATGAATTCAAAATACTCCCAAGGAAAAGTTATTCCCTGCGATGTTATGAGAATAGACAAATTTGATGACAAAATGTATTCTTTAATCAACAATTGCACTGGCCTGATGAAAAGAGAGCAAGGTTTTCTTTGGTAATAATACAAGTTTAACTTTCTGAAAATAACATCTACAAGTGTGTATAGTTGTTGAACACCTGTCACATACATAAATCCCATCAGACATATGAGAGGGCAGAAGGAAGGTTCTTTAATAATTCTGCTTCTAGAATTGGATATGTTAATGAGCTTTGAGCGACAGCAGATACAATGGGCTTCATGAATCAAACAAATGGAAATAATGTGTACCTAGTGTATGCTGTAAAATCAACAAATCCAGAAGACCACATATAAAATGTTTAATTTACCAAAATCAAAAATATGAATATATCAGTATAATTACTGAAAAGAATGATCAGGCTGTTGATGTAAAATGGTTGAGATGAGTTTTGTTAAGTCACTGGATGGATGTATTGATGTTCTGTCACTCCAAAACTAGCCTTCTGCTTCTCCTCTCTGAACCCATGACCCTCTTTGACCACAGAGAAACCCTTGATCAGCAGGATCAGTTTTTACAACTTTGACCCTTTTTGCTGCCCCAGCTCTGGTGCTAGAGGACATACATGTTAGTTCAAGGATACCGTTAACACTTAACTGTCTCCTTGTGAGCCTGACAGCACAGGTCAACCAAGCTAGGTTCAGTTTCTATGGCAACAAGACCTCACTGAAAAGGGCAATGACTTAAAAAGCCTGAAGAGCATTGGATACGCTGATGCAAAAAACACAGATGAGCATTGGCATGTCATCATGAATAAATTAAAGTTGGAAAAAATAAAGAGGAAAGGATCAGTTTAAGTCATTGGTGGAAGGTTTACAGTTAAATCAATTAGGTATAGTTACAAGTAAAGCTTCCAGGTTTGTTGGAAGTGGTGGACGTGAGGTGTAATATCCCCAGAGTCTCTTCAGAGCCCATGCTATTTGTCTAAATGGTGAAACTTAGCTCAGTAAGTCATGCATGAAATGTGAGTTCAATTAGAAGAACACCGCAACAAAACAAGAGTTAAACGTCTCTTATAGATTTAAATTCTTAGATAAATATGAAGGAACATGATTCTATTACATGTATAACACCAGTCGTTATGACCGTAATTGTTTCCCATTGTGGTAGGCATTGATCTCTGAGAGGATAACATTATGTGAATGTAAAAGTGGTTTCTGGTGGAAGGGAAATGAATTCATGATTATTTTTTCTACTATAATTTGGGTCCAAGCTGAAACTGAAACCTTAAATATCTGCAGTGCTGAAATGTCAGCTTTTGATTAAAGCAGCTCTGGTTTTCATCCACACAGTTATCATTTCCTTTGAAAAAAAAAAAAAAAGAAAAAAAAAAAAAAAAGGAAAACTACAATGACTGTGATTTTCATCAGCTCTGTAATCCACCTGCACTGAAAAATAAAATGTTTGGCATGTCAAAAGCCTTAAAATAGATTTTCTTTTCAGCTGTCAGAAATACATGATGACTTGTAGTTTGCCATTTTCCCGACCGGCTCTTTCTGTTGTTACGATGAGAAGGAGGTGTGTGGCTCAGCGGAGCCGTTAACTCCTGCATCTGCAGCAGAGCTACATGTCAGTCTGATTAAAATCTGGAAACAATAAACATGCCTAAAGGTCACCAGGTATGTAAAATGAAATTCTACAGACAGCCCAGTTTTTAGCCGTCCCAGCAGTGGAGTGAATAAAACTTGGACCGATTAAATCCTCTTTAGCAATTGTTGTGCATTAGATAGAAGAGCGCAAGGGTTTAGGGGATGTAGTTTACACGAGAGTGCAATAAAATAATGTTTCAGGCTCAGTTTACAGCACTATTGCATAATTTGAAAACAAGATTTTGAATAAAAATCAGTGTCCATCCAGATGAGGATTTGATCTTGAGTTCAGAAATACTCTGTCCAAAGCAATAACCCTGATGGTTAACACACACTGAGCATATGTACACTGATGTAAACAGGAAGGAGAAAGTTGTGTGGCTAGTTGTTGAAAAGGCCACAGGAGGAAGAGCAGATAATACTTTAGTTTTACAGGGTTTTATCAATTGTCATGAGAAAGCTATAAAAAAAGAAGAACCCACACAAGATGGAAGATATATAAATAAGAAAAATACATGAGCTCTACATTTAAAAACAGGTTGGCAGCTTTTCCCAAAGTCTATAGGGGTTTGAAAAAGGGCGGACTGGTTTGGATGGTATTTTATTTTTATGCAAAATGCTGTTTTGAAACAAGCTTGTTTTATTGTAGGTGTCCCTCAAAGACAATATTACTCTATTCAGCCTCTACTGAAAAGTAAAAATGGAAATCCAAGCATCCCCTGAGTCAGGACAGCTTAGGTACACTAATACACAATAACGCTCAGGAGAAAATTCCTTCAGGTATAGTTATCTGACAACTATTATTAGTGGTAAAGCATCTGAGTCATAAACACAGCAGTTTAAAAAGTTTGTAAAACAACAGAAGGTATTTGTACTTAGAAAATGAAACTTAACCAATAAGCTAAAGCAGTACTAATAATGCAATAAAACAACAACCTCTTACCTGAACCAGCAAGACGAGTAATTGTTACTAGTGGTATTTTCTGTTGCTAAAGTGTTTCCTTGCTTGCTTTTTACCTTAGTTCAGTAATACATGTAAATCAAATCAAATCAAATCAAACTTTATTTATAAAGCACTTTTCATACCAAGGCAATAGAAAGTGCTTTGCATGTTAAAAACAATCAATATAAGGCAAGCCATCACACCAAAGTATAAAACATAGCAATTAAATTAAATTAAATTAAATGCATGGCTTTGTATTTGAGTGCATTTGTGAGTTTACATCATTGTTTGAATATTTAAATATAGAAACAAAAATGGCATGAACATGATGATGAAATTAAAATCTCTGTGTTTTCAGAATAATTATGTAATAAACATAAACAGAGAAAGCAAGAAAAAGAATCATAGAAAATGCTTTCCATGACATGATACAAATCCAACAAGCTGAATTTGGTCTCCACATACCAAACTTTGAAGTTTTTTTTTTCTTTTCTGGCTTATGATGCCTGACGCTACACCTTGTCCAAATTTCACGGTCACTTTGTGTGATGGGGGCTGCTATGATATATCCTTACAGCCTCGACCTTTGACACAGTGGTCTCTGGCGACCGCGCAAAACCGCTGAATGAGTGATCCAAACATGATGTGCGATCACAGCAGGAGATTTGCTGTTGACAGTAACAAGCCATGTTGACTCAACGCTGTCACACAGGAGGCTTTACTTTAATTTGGAATAGTATGCCATTCAAGAAAAATTGAAAAACAAACATTGCACACCCTTGCAAAATCAAATAAGCATAATAATGGAAACATTACATTTAACTACAGGCTGACTTGGAGAGGAAAAGAAAGCAAACATAGTATAACAAATGACAGGTTTCACTCATTTTATTATACTAATGTAAAGTTTTTTCAACACATGCACAAAGCGCCTCCTCTTTGCATACACACAACGAAATGTGCCAGACATGTGCTAACTGATGCTGGGGTCATAGTTTCTCTTATGAAAACATGCTCTAAATCACATCATTTGTCACACATGCAGGAAAAAAAAAGCACAAACAGCGTTCATCGTAATAAAACACTTTTCTTACACAATTGGTGCATTTAGCATTTTTGTGCAAAAAACAAAACAAAAAAAAAACAGTTTTGATGTCACTTTCATGGACAAAGGTTGACTTTTTAATAGAGCTGTACCTGTATTTACTCATTTAGTTGAACAAATAAAAAAAATGGTCCCGAACAGCTGCAATGAGCTTTTGGCAAAATGTTTTCCTTCTCTTAAAATCACATCAGATTATGATGTATTGCTGCTAGTCTTCTGGAAAGGAACTCTTGACTGACCTCAAATAAAGCAATCAGATCCATAACGGCTTAGTACAAACACCTATTAAATTTCAAATGGGTTGCCTGGTATACTTTGCCTCTCTAAGTCTGCATGTCTGATATTGATCCTCACATCTTTAACACAGAGAGGCAAACAATTTTCGCTCAGGTGAAAAAGAGCAGATTTGAATTGAATCTGTGTTTGAGATGTTACCCTGCGGAATCCACGAGATAAAGCTGACCACAATGTAAAAAAATTCCAGACAGATACTGCAATAAACAACTCTCACTGCTACAAAAACACACACAACTGTGCGCCCAGATGTTTCAAAAACAGATTAGGCAAATGAAAACATTATAAGACACAGAAGTAAGACTGTTCCAGAACAAAACAATGTCATGGACCACTTATCATTACATCAATAGCATAAAGAATTGTAACACTGTAAATATTTTTAAAATAAATTTCATGGACATTTCTAGACAGTAAATTATTTTCGTTTCTTAAATAAAGGACTAAATTCTTCCATTCATTAAAAACATATTTTGTTTACATTATTGCATTTGTTTTATTCCTCAACCCAGCAGGCATTTAACTCTGCCAAGACAAGAACAGAAGCTCTTTCTTCATTTGTTTCTTGCCTGTCAGAAAGATTATGCAAAAAGCGATCAAGCTAAATGTTAAGACACTTGATGGAGAGGTGTTTGTCCTGTTTTTGACTGGATCCAGATTTATTTTCCCCTAAAACACGTGAGACAAGGCATCTGTGGCTGAGGACGCTTTTCAAAAGATGCAAATTTCTCACCAAAATGGACTTATGGTAATGGTGACATGAGAATTCATTAAATAACATGATTCATCATAACAGTCATAACTGTTATAATTTG
Source organism: Arrhamphus sclerolepis (assembly GCA_037176975.1). NCBI lineage: Eukaryota > Metazoa > Chordata > Actinopteri > Beloniformes > Hemiramphidae > Arrhamphus > Arrhamphus sclerolepis. The sequence continues at coordinate 12,516 of JBAMYA010106862.1, read as the reverse complement.
TCTCTTTCCAATAAATGGCAAAAGTACACAAATGTTGGCTGTAAACTTATTCAGCAGAAGAAAACCTTTCATTCCTTTAACTCACAACAAATCACATTTCAAGGTTTCAGTTTCCAGGAAGGTCTGTTTAACAACTGTCCTGACCTAAGCTACGATTATGAGTCTGGACTAAGTGCTGGCTTAAAACTGCAGCACATGACAGAAAGCTGCTTTTTAAAGTCATTTTACTTAATGGCACATTACAAAAATGGCCTTGGGCTGTCTTTACAGTTCAAGTCTACCTGAGTGGTCTGTGCATGAGGGTATGACTTTAGGAGGCAGGGGTGACAGGAAACCACCCTAATCCATCAGGATCAGTTCATTAAGCTCCAGACAGATTAAATTTAAGGAACAAATAATTACCTCTACTAGAATAACATTAAAGAAAAAAAAGAAAAGAAGAAAAGAAAAAGACTGTCTGAGACACGTATCCAGTCAAAGCTTCAATTGTGGTCAAAAACTCATCTGGAAAACTCTCATCCTGTATTTTATTATGACATGGTGTGAAAGTGGGCAGCATAATGATTTCACAGAAGAGACAACATAAGACAAATGCTGCCCTCAGACCTTGTTAAGCATTAAAAACATCTTTTGCAACTTGAACTGAAGTAGATAGCAAAAAGCTTCCAAATTAACATGTAGTTGTCCAATATTCTGTCAAAGGAGCCAGGCCCAGCTGTGCAAATATGAACAACTCACCCACGAGGAATACGGTTTTGATTTTATGTTTTTGAGCCCTGTGGCAGATGCAAAACGTTTTGGGCTCAAAACCTAGACATGGAATGCCTTTAGGGGGCATCCACTGTTCCTGGACAAGAGCTTCAGTACTGGGAAACGGAGCTTTAACCACAGTTGCAGAACCGGTGAAAGGCAACCTTTCTAATCTCCTCCAGAATGAGCCAAATATCATTATATCATATTTTTAAGATCAAAGATAAGATATGGTAAAGAGGCTTTTACTTATTCATGACTTTTAGTGGAACAATCGCTTGTTTTTCTTTCATGCTCTGAGGATGGAATGACAGAAGGTTTTTGTTGCTACTTTGAAAATGTCTCAAGGAATGACGTGAAATTTTGCAAAATACAGACATATGCTCATCCATTTAATGGATGTATCATAAAAACTGGAAATACTTATAGATATTTATAGCAACACATCAAGACATAGTTTGGCATATAACTTCTTGTGAAATTACCTCATATCCTTCTTGTCATTATGATGTGAATTTAAGAGTAAGATTCTGCTGTTTTCAGTTTGGTTGTGATCAAAAGAAGCTCCTAAAGACCATGATTCCTGTAAAAGATCTCTGCATTAACCAAAAAGAAACCCAAAAAAAACATTTATTACACCTGCCAATTTGGATCTCCCGCTGCTGCTTCTTTGTGGGTTCTTCAACTTCAACCTTGAATTTCGCTTCTGTATCTCACAAAAAGGATGACAATGAGAAACAGATGCACATGTGAGGGAGGCTCTTGAATGTGCTTAGACGAAAGCACTTTTATTGTTGGACTGTCATGTGGGAAACTTGCATCTCCTGGATGAGATCATTGTTTTCTTTTCTCTTTTCAACCTCAAGGTTCTATGTGAAAACATTGCGAGAACTGATATTTAATTTAAAATAGCTACTTTATATTCTTGTCATAACATCAGTTTTACACCGTTTTTTTTTTTTTTTTTTTTGCACACATTGGTATTCAAAAATTTGGCATCTTAAAACAAAATCTGAGCATCCTCTCCTCATCATGCATGCTCAAAGTGTGCTCATCTCTACTCAAAGTGTTTAACATTAACGAATAAGTGTCGCAACAGTCCTGTCATTTGGAGTTCCTCCCCTGCAATGACAAGAACGTGCACGCAAAACAGTACTAATATAATATTAGGGTTTCTTTAATTTAGTAAGGTAGTAGGATGCTTTTCATCATGTGCTTTATCATCCTCCTGGTCCAGGCATGCTACTCCTAAACAGAAGGACAGATAATGAGACATGTGGAGCAGCTGTGACTGTTTGCCTCTCCTAGAAACTGTTCCCCAGCCCACGACTCCGTATCTCCCCCTACAGCTGAGCATCAACCACACTTTATTAGGTTCAAGATAGTGAATTAGAGCTCCCATGCTTCCTAGAAGCCCCCCACAGTTCCTAAAAATCAGGTCAGGCCAATAGACAGCAGGCAGCCAATACAGGGTCACTCAGCACTGGCCTTTGCAGGCCAGGGGACGAGAAGTCTCTTATCAAAATCACAGCGTGACACAGTCCTGCTAACCAATCTCACCTGATAACACTGATTTAAAGTGAGCAGAGGAAAAGGAGGACTTCACAAGGACCAGTAAAAATGGAAAGAAAGATGCATCAATGAGTGAGACTAAGACAGAGGGTTTTACCTGCGTGCTAAATCACAATGAACAGTCTATGAATGCATTAATGAGTGCAGGCTGTCAACTCTGTTCTATGTAACTATAATCAAACCAGGAAAAGAAATGCTGCCCTTATTTGTCAATCTTACTTCAATTTGGAGGTTTGCTTTAATATTTAGAGGGCTCATTTCGATGTGTGCATGTTCTCCACAGGGTTTCTCATAGTAAAACCTTGACATCTTCACCAGCTCAGACTATTAAAGTCTAGTTAAGATTTAAAGGAAATCCCCAGAGTTATGTCCATGTAGCTCCATGACGCATTCTTTGTACCTGAGTGCGTGTGAGTCTTGTAAATCATGCACCTCTCCAGCTTTCCTTCACTGCCATGCAATAAGTGCAAAGGTGTTTTTTGCATGTTTGACTATTACTTTTATTTTTTATACTTTATTATTTTTTTAAAGAAAGAAAGAAAGAAAGAGAGAAAAAGCTTCAACCAAAAGAGAAGCGGTTTTCTAAAAGAGGCTAGGTTGGAGGGAATGCAGAGGTTTTTCTTCTTTGATGGGTTTCAGAACTTTTGTCATGTCTTTTTAATGGGACTGAAGTGAAAGCCGTTGTTGTTGAATAGCTGCCACGTCAGCCCACAGACAGACATACAGTTTCAGCCAGCTCACATTTCAGCAGCCAGCCAACATCTTAACAGTAGATTATCACTGCTTCTTGACTATTGTAGACCTCCTGAATGGTCTTAATTCTCTTTTAATCGCAACCATACATGTGTAAAGCAAGGAACTGAAAGACATAGTTGGTCAGAAAAAAAAAAAAACTCAATCTTTTTCTAAATTCACCTCCTGAAAAAGCTTTTCACAGCATTTACAGCCATCAGACACAAAGCTGCTTTTGTGCAGAGTCTGGGGTTAACGCAGTCCTCCTACGGTGCAGAAAGAAATCTGTTGAGAACCACCAGGCCTTATCGTGTGCATTGCTATAAGAGAAGTTTAATGACTATATATACAAGGGTTATTAAATGGATGAAAACAATGCAGAGAAATGCACATTTGTACATGTCTAGAAAAGAGTTTGTGTAGATTCTAGTTTTGTATAGATTGTGGTGTCAAGCATCAAGAGAAAAGACACCAAAACAAAAGTGTTGGTGTTCATCTGCTCATAAACCTAAAGCAGAAAACTATGTGTAAAACTTGGGCTCAAAGTTCCCACACTGTGTGTCACCCTGAATTTACGAGGGTGAATTTTTGTGTGTTACTATGAAAACACGAGTGTTGAGTTGAAGGCAACAAAACCAGTAGTAGTATTAGACCCCTTTTACACCAAATGCAGCGTAGAGCTATGCTCAATGCTGTGTTCATTTAGCCGGTCTGCAGAGTGCAGAGCACAAAGTGGAGTTTTCAAACCCTCATTTCCATCCTGTTGCTGGCAGGTGTGAAACTACAGTTTTGCATGCAGAATGTATGATGCTAGCAAGTCTGTCCAGGGCAAAGAAAAACAAGAACTAACACTTCTGTTGGTGAGAAGAGTCTTGAATGTGTCAATCTGCAGTGCACTGCACAGCTGAAATGTGCTACACTCTGAACCTTCACAGGAAGGAATCACAGAAACGTTATTTTGTACACTCGCTGGCCTCTTTATTAGATAAACATTGCTAGTAGTGAGTTGGACCCCCTTTTCCTTTATAAAATTAAGACTAAAATCAACACTGATCAGCTGTAACCCTTCTGCTTGAAGGTTCAATGAGTTGTACATTCAAAGATGTTCTCCAAACCTTGGCTGGAATGAGTAATTATTATTATTTTCTCTCTCTTTTTTTGAGTTACAGCTGTTTTTCTATCATCTGGAACCTGTCTGCCCATTCTCCTCTGAAATCAGCACAGCATTTTTGTCCAAACAATTGCTGCTCACTAGATATTTTCTCTTTTCTTGGACCATTCTCTGTAAACCTTAGAGATGGTTGCATGTGGAAATCCCAGTAGCTCAGCAGTTTCTGAAAAACTAAGACCAGGCTATCTGACACCAACAACCATGCCATATTAGAAGTTACTAAAACCCTTTTTTCCATCCTGTTTTATAGCTCAGTTTGAACTTCATCAAGTTGTCTTGACCACATCTACATAGCTAAATGCATTGAGCTGGTGCCATGTGATTGGCTGATTAGCTATTTTTCTTAATAAATAATTGAACAGTCCCTTGCCCTGTCCCTGGATGAAGTTCAATTATTTGTCATAATGCACTGATGTCAAAGTCAAATCTATTTCTTAGATCATGGCTCTTATGTTTCATCTCAAGTTCACAAACCATTCGTAGTGATTTGGATTTCAGAGCCCAGCAGTGCAGTCGTCATCCCTGGTGTGAAAGGGGCCTCAGAGTCAAACTCACTGAGAACTTTAACCTCTGAGTTTATGCACAGTTTTCTGCTTTAAGTAAACACATGTTCGAAAAAGCTAGCTTCCTCAGTAGGTTCATGAAATTTTACAATTTATTCTTTCAAAGGTCTACAAATCTTTTTCCACCACATGCACAAACTCTTTTCTACACCTGCTCACAGTCGAATTCCACGCAGATGTAATTCAGGGGGTGACGGTAGAAAATTATGGAAAACGTCTGTGCTTCAACTTTAACCTTCACCACAGACGTTCTGTGCTCTCTTTTATGCTGTCTTCATCTGAAAGGAGAATGTGGTACATATAAACACAGGCCCGTCCTTAGGGATCAACATTTTTCTGAATGAAAACGGCGACTTAGTACAACAGTTCCCTTTGTGTGGTCGAAATGCTATTATAGGCGTTGAAATATTGTCCATGGAGAAATGTATGATGGAACCAAAATAAAATTAGATATTAAATCTTTTAAAATTTCAATGTTTCCTCCTCAACGGCCAATTGAAAACAGTTGGTATACCCACTGTGGTCCTGAAGAGATGCTACACATTTTTATCTTTCATGTATCATTTTTTTATGGCACTAAACACTTTTATTTCATTTCTAGTCTGGAGCTGTTTCACTTTCCTTTAACTTTGGCATAGTCTCCTCAAAGTGTGTATCTAATCTTTTGTTGCAACATAAACAAATTAACTCCCAATGAAAGTTTAAGAGCTTCTGTTTCACGTCATCACAGTGTTTGGCAACACCTGTCTATACGAGCAGAGCACTGGCTCTTCAGTGCAGGTGTGTGACATACTTTCAGTTTATGACCTCTAAGGCATAAAATCACTGATCAGACTTGCCCAAGTGCTCCGACCACATGTGGAGAAAGTTGGAAAGAGCACTTGCAATGGCTAATGTGGATACTTCAAAGACCACCCATTATTCGACTGCATGAATGTACCTCTTCACAGGTCCCACACCGCTTTAGGTATTTGCATTTTAAGAAGAAGATTATTCTTGACATTTCTGCAGATGACTTATAGCAAAGAAAAAATATTTGCTGAATTTGCTGAATTTTAATCTGTTTCAGGTTTCTGCTGAAGGAACATTGTATTATTGTGTCAATATTTTGTGCATAATTATTGCACATGCTTTGGAAATAAAATGAATAAGAAAAAAGATTAGATGACAAATTCACTTTTGGCTTATTAATCCAAACAATGAATCATCATGAATTCATTGATGTTGTTCCAGCTCAGTCTCTTGTGAAAGAAAATGTTTGTATTGCATTTCATTTCAATCCAATTTCTATGAATATATTATAATTTCTGCAAAAGTGGAACATTTCCATCCAGAATGCAGCTAATGTTTTTTGTTCCACAGTTGAAGTGGGCACAGATGAAGATAAAGATTAGTGGAAATGTCATTCCCTTTGCTACTTTGATTAAGATGGGTTTTTTTTTTGTTTGTTTGTTTTCTTTTTCTCTATGGCGATCACATTCCCATATGCAATACAAATTTCACTCCAATAAAAGGTGTGAATCCTAAAGTGAAAAATTTCAGCCAGATCAGATGCTATGTTTTGAGGGACATGCAGAGGATAGACTTAACCACCCAGAAAGAGACCGCTCACTCTCTGCTGCACTTCCACGCCGTGCTGAGTTAATGAGGAACAGAACATGGTTACAGTCACTAATCAAAGCCAGCTCTGGAAACAAGCCTTTAGTTGGCCGCTCATTTTTCTCCCTCACCTTTGGTTACTTTGTCTTTTCTCTACATCATCTGGGTCGCTCTTCTTCTCTCTCTTTACCTGCTATTGACTTTTTTCCCTCCCTTGCCCTCCCTTTGTTGACTTCCCTTACATCCCTTATTAATTTGTCATGCAGTCTTCTCTGTGTGCCGGTGATGTACGTATGTTACGGTTAGTGAGCCCAAAGCAGGTCGATGTGATTGCTGTTCGCAATAGCAGAGTAGAAGATGCAAATACCTCCAGGCTAAACAGCCACCGTGTCAACACTTGCTGCACAGGCAAGCACAAGTATACGGGAATGTTTAGAATTCTACTACTCTTTCTACAGCCTTCACAAACCTGAAACCCATTTATAATATCTTTATATACATTCATGGTTGTGTAATATTATGTATGTGCATGTTATTGTTTTTCTAGGCTCAAGGCAGAGAATCAGTGCACATAATCCTCTTCATGTTCATATGTGACCTTATGACAAATCGTCATCCATTTCCTAGCCTGGGAATCACTTCAAAGTCATCATGCAGGATGAATAGCATGTAACAATATCTCATATTTGTCCATGTAAAGGTGGACAAGATACTCTGTCTTCGCCTCTCTGACACTGCCGTTTCCTCACTCTGATTAATAGGTCTTTGATTGCGGCTACAACACTGTGCCCAAGCATGCTGAGCTGCATGGCAGAAAACTATTACAGCCTCCTAAGTTACAAAGCAAGAACACACAAAAAAGTGACAGTTGTGTTTAAATGTGCCATCATTCTGACTGACAGCTGTAGCCCTTTTCCCCTAAGTGCTCTTGAAATATTTTATGTTTTAAACTGGGCATAGAACAGCAATAAAGAGGCAGCAGCTGAAACATTACAGCTCAGTGGACAACTGAGAATAGAAAGACTTTGGGGGGGTTGTCTCAAAACAGAAATGGTGAAGACAGAGAGGCTGAGATGTGTCTAAATTGGGAGAAAGTGCATTCCTTAACAACAACAAAAAAAAGGCCTTGATTCCATGATAATTGATCAGCCTGGGAAATTTGATATGTCCAGTGCACTCAGTAATTTCATGCAGACTGAAGACTGGAGGCTATAGTGATTGCTCACTGTGTAATTATTCTTAATCTGGACAATCTGCAGGTTAAATTGGCAAACAGACAGACTAGTATTTTCCTTTTTTAGCAATTTTTTTTTTTGCCTCAGACTTCTGATTAGCCTCTGATGAGTTTGTGGAATGACTTCCAAACTCTAAATACATCTCTCTGGGAGTGTGCGGATGAGAGGAGCCTTAGATCATGCTGTCAGAGTAAAATAAAATGTGTACTGAAACTGAACAGCTAAGTGACTTAACAGTCAGTCAGTTGGTACATTATTAATCCTGTGTAACTAAATATTAAGGATCATTTCATCCACCAGAAATAGTAGTCAATATTTTAGACAGAAAAATGGGGAAAAAAGCTGTGAAGAAAAGCTGTGTAGGTTGATTTTTAGAAAGAAAACATTGATTAAAACATAATGGAGGGTGTCATAGGTCACAAATACAACTACACAAATCTTTCTTACTGTGTGATTAGTTAAATGCTTTAGCACTATGCCAATAGATTTGATATTTTTCTTCTTTTTTTTTCTTTTTTTTTTAGAAAGTTGTAGGATTTTTATTTAAACCCAGAGACTGTGCATCTGAGTCACTTCCAGCTTTCTGGGACACTTAATTACCAATTTTCCGCATCTCTCACAGCAGTCGGAGACCGTACACGCCAGCTTCATAACAGCCAGAATCAGACTGAAAAATCACATCAGCAGCTTTTTATTGCTAAACAAATTTATCGAGTTTAACAACTCACCAAAAAACATCAACTGTTTGAAAATGCATTGACAAATGTAAGAGTTGAGGACAATAAAAGAAAAAGGGAGCTAAATGTGGAAGGGGATTGTGTGTCACTGCCTTTGTCGAGGATTAAACATGCGGCTGGGGCTAAAGCATGGGGCGTATTGTTTGTGTTGTGGTTTTCAATTTCAGTGACAAAATAAACTGCAGGAACTTTTGCTTGTGAGAAAAAGTGTGTTGGAATAAGTGTGTCTGTCGCTATACTTAAGGTGTGTTTATGTACAGTTGCATCACAGTAACAGCTATGTGGGCAAATGTGTCTATATATACAAGTTCTTGGTTCACTGATTGACACTTACACAGAATTGTGCAACCATGGTAAACGAACTAAACTGAGCCTATGTGCTTAACGGAAAAGATTAAATGCTTGCATATCCTCTGTGATGCTACAAAGGACAGTTTTCATTTTCATGAATTGTCTTTTCTGCATGCTGCACGCGTGAATCACACATATTTTTGAACCACTGAAAGCCCCCATCAGCAGTGTTTCCCTGGTGGCTGATGTGTCTCTGAGCTGTTTCTCGGGCCTGCCAAGGCAACATCAACAGAGCAGCTGAGGGCTTTTTGTTCCCGTGGTCAGACAGCACCAGGTGTCAAGGTCAATGGATTCACCATCAACCAGAAAACCAGTCAGCTACTCACCAGCTGTGGTTCACGTGGCCCTCTGTGGCACACCAACAGCTGTAACCATTAATACTATTACAACCGACATTTACTTTGAGTCTGACTTTTTGGTGCCATGTTATGTGAGCAAATCTTTTTCACCATATCTCAAAGATTGCAGGAATGCAAACTGGTGTCACTTTTTTTTTTTAACTTGGAATTCTGGTTTCTTTCTTATATTGACTAATGTTACTTCAAAAGTGTAAAATTGAAGTGTTTATGTGGTGAAAGGAGGATTTTATGTGCTGTGTAAACTGTTTCACTGATGATATGATCTCAAAACTGTTCATATTCTGTTCTGTTAAAACTGATTACTTTCCAGGGTATTGTTTCTTATTTTATACAAAATTTATAAATAAAGACTTTTTGACAGGAAATTGAGTTAGTCCATGTGGTGGTATGGATGCACAGGGCTCGTGACTCTTCAGAGGACTCAGAGGAAACCAGACAAAAGGCTGAGCCAGCAGGCCCACAGCCACGCAGAGCTTCAGTGGAGCACTGGCTGGTCCCCTGCTGGGGCCAGTTGCCTGTACATTCTCAGAACAAAGTCTGATCTATAGAAACTGGCAACTCCACCATAATACACTCAGCCAACCATACTCCAACTCCCCTGTGTCGCACGGTCTCTTTTAAAGGTGAATGGCACTTCAGGAATGCTTAACAAGCTAGTGAAAAGCAACAGATTTGTGTTTTTCCACCTCATCATTAACAGTATGCACATTTGTTTATGAACACCAGGATCTAATGCAAGCTATTTAAACATTTGAATGGAAAAAGCAATTTAAAAGCAGCTTTATAAAAGTGTTGCAATGTTTAGAGCTTTTTGATGTCTGCAGGTTTGGAGTTCAGATGTGTTAAATAAATTTGTGAGAGTAATGAGGAATATACTTCATAAATGTGCATGGAAGCCAAATGTAGACATGTTTACAAGATAATCTGCAAAAATGGGTGCAAAGTAAAATATGTGATATATACAGTATGTATAACGTGTTTCTTAATGCAAATGACAAAAGTAACTTTTTAATTGCAGGATTACCAGCATGGCTGCTGAGTACAAGAGTGCTAAATTTCTAGAAAAAAGATGAACATACATTTATAGTTCCAGCAGTTCACCATTTTTGTTTTACAAACGTTATGTTGCATATTGAATTGTGCATTTTGAATGCAGCATTTCCTCTGTCATGTGACCAGCAACAAGCTTGTTAATTTCCTTAAGAGTGATTTCTTTGCTCCTCAGGCCTCATCCTTGATAACTTGCAGGTGTTTTTTCACATTTGAATCAGTTCAATTTAAACAGAATGTTATTACCAGCAGGGAAATATTGTTTTTTGCTGCAGCAACTCAAAAGTGCAAAATGCTGAGATGCTTCTTGATGTAAATTCTTGCATCATTATCATAAAACTAGTTGGTTACACATGTACACTATTATGGTACATATTATTTGATTGTTTTCTCTAAAACACAACTACCAGGAAAAGACAGAAACACAGACAGCTCAAATGTCATCCATTTTTTTTATACCTCTTTATCCTGCTCAGGGTCATGGGGGTTGTTGCAGCCTATCCCATCTGTTGTCAAATGAAACACCCTGGATAACTAATCAATCCAATCAAGGTTTAAAGCATTCAGATTTTTTCTTTTTAAACTTGATTTTTTTTATGTTAGAATAAGAGCAGGGGATGGGATGGAGAATTTTACCTGCAACAAATTGCTTGTTTGAATAACTAAGTAGTTGATTGTTATTAAGTGCAAAGTACATAGACCGAGGTACTCATTACAACAAGAAACAAATCTGAATTCAATTATTCACTTTGTGTTAAATTACCAACCATCTATGGATAATCTGACCTGACATGTGACCACACACCAAAATACATAAACACTTCCTGTTATTATTCCTATATCCTGCTTATCAGACTTTCATGCATTGCAATAGCCCTCTGATATGACACACATGTGCTGCAGAAACTATGTGTAACTTGTATAAATCAACAGAAAACAAGCCACAGATTTAATTGAGGCAGGGTACAAACAGCTCAGAATGAAAATGACTCCACATATATTACTTGCAACATTGTCAGTTATGAATTTTTGTCACATTGCCAGTTTTATGCAGATTTTGCATGTCTGTGTTGCAGACCTCTGTTGTCGCACAATAGATGCATACAAGCAAAATGCTGCATGAATTTTGATTTGCCTGTACTCACTCATGTTGGATGTCAGTGCAATGGGTATCTATCCAGTCCAGGACCACATACTGAAGTGACACAATTCTTTTGAAAATTGGAATTTCAGATTTCCAGGTCCACACAGCTCTGAAAAAAACAAACAAACAACAATAAAAAAAGCAAAAACAGAAATGATTCACATCAATTGGAAAATTTGCTCAAAGGTCACTTCAATCATGTAGGGTGAAAGAAGGGTTAATATCATGAAAAAAGTAGAAAGTGGGAGAAAAAAGTGTTGATACAACGTTGTCGGTATTCCATGAAAATCCCTGGAGGACACCTGCTACTCTTCCTGAGCTTCACAGCAAAACCTGCTATGTGATTTACACTAGCAGTCAAAGAAGTGCTTTGAAAGTACAGTTAGAAATGTTTCATGCAGAGAGCAGGAGGTGAACGCCCAGGGTGAGACCTCCCTAACCAGACAGAAGGACAGATGGACTGCAGAACCTTACACCGCAATTCAACAAAAAAGTGGACAGCGAACAGGTGTGAGGAACCCATAACAGGCATCATATGCTTTCAGATCTCCCAAACCACAACCAAGAAACATATCTAGTCAACGTGATGACCATGACATAGTAAAATGTGACTGTCTTTCCCTTTCAGTTTTCACTTTCTCTGAATGAACACTTGTATAAACAATCTTTATCGGAAAAAGAACAGTTTTATTTCAGTAGCAATTGTGCAAGAGTATCTGCTGCCAAATGTGCTTACATAACCACACAATAGCAGTTTATGTACCTCGTAAAATGATAAATATCTCTGACTGTGACAGAAATGTTGAAATACTTGGATGTTCCTTGACTCCTCTCCCATGACTTGTCACAGGTTGGTCCCCAATTACAGCATTTACATGCCTGTACTTGTTCAAAAGAAATCGCTTACATTTGTAAATGTGTTTGCAGAAACTCATCTTTCCCCAGATGTTGTTTCTGCAGATTCACAGGGCTCTGTTTGGGAAAGACCAGAGAAGTTAGCTATTGTTACAACAAGTCAGGCATCCTGGGTGAGAACGCAGGTTGATGACCTGTTGTGATGGGAACACTGATCTGAACCTCTCTGTTGTGAAATGTCACTCCAAGCTGCACGAATCTCCAAATACTTTTGCTTTCATATTATTTGACTCTTTCTAATTTCTAACACACAAACCTCTGCACACACACACACACACACAGGAGTTAAAGCTGTCAAACTGGTTTCAGAACCAGTTTCAGAACTGGTCTGACAGATG
>JBAMYA010106851.1:0-19759 GCA_037176975.1 Arrhamphus sclerolepis | reverse complement strand
AAAGTATAAAACACAAAATGCCCCAAGCAATTCAAACCATGTGAAAACCTGGGAAAGCAAATACAGACCACAACAAAATGACTTGTGTCCTATTTCGTCCAGCCATTGTTGTTTAACAGCACAGCAGTGACTACGTAGCTGTCACGTGAAGAACAAACTGTTCTGCCAGAGCGCCTTGTTTGAACGATCCAAACGAACGAACCGTTCAGCCAGAGCCGCCTGTTTGAACGATCCGAACGAACGAACCGTTCAGCCAGAGCCACTTGTCATGTGACAAATGAACAAGTGAATGATCATATGAATGATCCATATGAATGAACTGTTGTGCTTACTGCTCGACACACAGCCAGAACGGCCTGGATGTCATGTGACAAATGAACGAGGACCCAAGGATGGACGCACAGTAGAGTGAGTCATGAATGAATCATTTCAGTTTCCTGTCCTGCTGACTGAGCTTATGCACTGCCTGCCATGTGGCGAGGGAAGGTAGTGCATGAAAATGAACGAATCACTCACTGAGAAGACTCATTACTTCCAAGTCATATGAAAGATTCGTTCATATTAAACAAATCGTTCATGAATGACACATCACTACAACTGAAGACACTAATTGGTGAAGCTTTGTAGGTGGAATTCTTTCCCATTGTTGCTTGATGTACAACTTCAGTTGCTCAACATACCAAGGTCTCCGCTGTATTTTGTGCTTCAAAATGCGTCACACATTTTCAATGGGAGACAGGTCTGGACTGCAGGCAGGCCAGTCTTGTACCCGCACTCTGTTACAATGAAGCCACGCTGTTGAAACAGGTGGAGAATGTGGCTTAGCATTGTCTTGCTGAAATAAGCTGAAAAAGACATTGCTTGGATGGCAGCATACGTTGCTCCAAAACCTGTATGTACCTTTCAGCATTAATAGTGCCTTCACAGATGTGCAAGTTACCCATGCCATGGGCACTAACACACCCCCATACCATCGCAGATGCTGGCTTTGGAACTTTGTGCTGATAATAATCTGGGTAATCCTTTTCCTCTTTGGTCTACAGCAGTGTTCTTTAACCCTGGTCCTCAAGGCCCACTGTCTGACTGTTTTAGATGTTTCCCTGCTCAAACACACCTGGCTCAAATTAGTGGGTCATTGACAGACTTGTGTAGACCTTGAAGACAAGCTGATGGCCATCCAGTCAAGTGTGACTAAGCAAGGAAACATCTAAAACATACAGGACAGTGGGCCTTGAGGACCAGATTTGAAGAACACTGGTCTACAGGACACGACATCTATGATTTCCAAAAACAATTTGAAATGTGGACTCGCCAGACCACAGCAGACTTTTCAACTTTGCTTCAGTCCATCTCAGATGAGCTCAGGCCCAGAGAAGCCAGTGATGTTTCTTTGTATTGTTGATATATGGCTTTTACTTTGCATGGTAGAGTTTTAACTTGCACTTTGAGATATAGTGACGGGCAGCATTAACTGACTATAGTTTTCTGAAGTGTTCCTGAGCCCACACAGTAATATCCTTTACAGGATATTTTAGTTTTTAATGTAATGCTACCTGAGGGATTGAAGGTCACAGTTGGTTTTAGGCCTTGCCATTTACGTGAAGAGTTTTCTCCAGATTCTTTGAATCTTTTGATATTATGGACTGTAGATGATGAAATCCACAAATTCCTTGCGATTGTACAATGATAAACATTGGGCCTCATTAACAAACAGTACTCACAAATCTGTGCTTAAATTGTGCATGCAAACGTTTGACGAACAAATTTGGATTCATCAATATTTTCTTATCCTAATTTGTTCTTACTCTGCGAACAAATTTAGAACTTCCTTAGACCATACGCACAAATGAGGAAAGCTGAACTGACTCAGAAAAAGCAAATTCAGAAAGTCTAAGAACATGAAGTGTATATAAAAACACATTAATTGAAAAGAGATTTAATTAACTTTTTTTTTAAATAATTGAAATAATTTTTAAGGAAAATGATGAATTGCTTATCAACTGTTTCCGATTCTCTGGAGCATCGAAATCATCCAACTTGTCGTTCTCATACCTCATGTAAGTCCTGTCCACGCTTGGTTTCCATGGCTACAGGTAGCTCCATTACAGAGAGAAATAGCAGACTAGACTGGGATTTCACAACTCTCTGAGCCGGGTCATCCTTTGCGCATCAAAGCCAAAGATGAAGATCTGAAGAGAGGTGTGGAGATGTTTTGACCATGCGCATAAGAAGAATAATGACCCAGTGGTTTGTGTAAAATGCAGAAGATGTGACATGTAGGCAATAAATGATTCATTCTTGACATAACGCAAAAGAGCTGTGTGCATGCATACTTTTGAATAATGTCAGGCTGTAAACACGTTCGGCTGTTGTAAAATCAAAATATAAAATATCGGACTGGGTCTGGCCAAACATTTAAGACTCAATTACAGCTCTAATCAAAGCTCCATTAATTAACTAAATGCAATACGTGAACAGAAAACAAAAAAACTCCATCAACGTGCAGATAATCTGTGTCGTATCCTTAACACTGCCTACGCTGGCCACGAATCACCAATAACTTATTTTACAAATAGTACAGTGGGAATGCTTTTTTTTGTTTGTTTTGTTTTTTTTTTTCCTCTTGGCATCAACTTTTATTTTCACTTTTTTTCCACCTGAGCCACAGTGCTCTTCTCCAGGATTCTACGTTAACAGCCCTGATTATTGCGGTAATGCGGTCCAAGCAGTTTTATTTATTTATGTATTTATTTATTTAATCTTTGTCATACCGAGAATATTAATTTTCTGGCTTCCATCTTGGACACAACTCTTTCAATTTCTGTGGTTGTAAAGTTCTTTTTTTTGCCTTTTGGTGACATCGCTTCTAACAGACTGAAATGTAAGCTACGTCTCTCCTTGTGTAACTGCTTCATTCTTTCACGAGGCAGGCAGTTTCCTTATTTGGAGAAATGGGGGTATGGTAGTATGCTAATCACAAACTGTGAGCACACGCCTGTGAATTTAGAACAAATCTGATTGGACAAACATCCACAATGCAGTAAGAACAAAATTGGCAGGTGCGCAAGTTTAATGAACCCCACAGTGATTTTACACACACATTTATTTTTTTCTGGAAATCAGAATATTTCTACACACATATTTGTGAATGAGGCCCATTGTTCTTCAACCGTTGGACTATTTGCTCATGCAGCTGTTCACAAAATGATGAACTTTGCCCCATCCTTGCTTGTGACTGACTGAGCATTTCTGGGATGCTCCTTTTATACCCAGTCATGACACACACCTGTTTCCAATTAACCTGTTCACCTGTGGAATATTCTACACAGGTCTTGTTTGAGCATTCCTCAACTTTCCCTGTCTTCTGTTTCCCCAGTCCCAGCTTTTTTGGAACATGTTGCAAGCATCAAAATTCAAAATCAGTGAATATTTACAAAAAGCAATACAATTTATCAGTTTCAACATAAAATGTCTTGTCTTTGTATCCAGTTGATTATAGGTTGGAAAGGATTTCCAAATCATTGTATTCTGTTTTTATTTACGTTTTACACAACATTCAAATTTCATTGGAATTGGAATTGTACATAGTTAAAGTAAATGAAGCTGAGGTGAAATTTAGCATTACCAATTAGCCTAAACAACATATTTTTGGGGTCAGAAAAGACCAAAGTGCCAAGAGAAAACCCACAGAGATACAAGGAGAACATGCAAATTCAATACAGAAAGACCCTAGTATGGTATGGGATTAGAATACTGCCATAAATCTCTTGCGCGCATTGAGATACGCGACCACGCAAATCACACATCCGTGCATGCATTTTAGTCTCCCATGCAAATTGTTTTGTTTCTGCATTTCCAAGCGCTTACGAGCTGTTTTTTATCCTGCATCTCTGCCCCCTGGAGCAATAATGTGGCCTGCGAGGAGAAAAACAGCTCGAGCCTCCACAGAGTCAGCTCGCAATACTTTGCCCTGCGCACTCGCCAAAACTTTCTCTCTGTTTGCGCGCGATTGTTCGTTTTTAGTGGGTGTTTTTGTCAGTAAGGGGGCAGGCCTGAGGGCATGCCAATCACCATTGAATCCCTGAATATAATTGGTTGAGCGTATTTGCCAATCGGACAGCGGGGTATATCAACATGCTTGCAAAATGTCACACAGAGCAATGAACTTCAGTGTTTGTCTGAGTGCTCTTTTCTTTCCTCCATCGTTGACATTAATGTGAAAAAATGCTGATCATTTCTTGTAACTTGGACATTGTTTATTTTGGTAAAACTGTTTTGTTCATATTCTCATTCTAGGCTACCTCTTTCTCCTTGAAAATTACATGTAATATTAAAAATTAAAAAGAAACTTTAATATGCCAACATGCTTGAGCATGCATACAGGAAAAATCTAGGCTGTTGCCTACATTAACACAATACAGAATGCCCCAAGATAACATGAAGTAGTATTTTAATATTATTGAATGTATATTTTAGTTTCATAACATTTATAAATAACCAGCCCAACCAGCAAAGGTCACCTGCTATCCACAGGGGGTGCCCAGGTAAGGGCAATGTGGTTGACCCACGCATAAAACCAAATTTATTCCATAATAACCGTTCTGACTTATGTCAAGGAGTAGCACTGCTGGAATAAGTAAATAATTAATGTGTTTGTTTTAAAAGAATAGGGCATGAAGAACTTAGAATGCCACCTGCCTGCTACTCTCTCAATGACACTTTTTAGATGCTCAATTATCTTTGTGTCAAACAACAAAAAATTTTTTTTCCAACTTTAGCCACCAGTTAGAGTTGGGCTCTTAAAACATTCAACCCTTCTTGTCCTGTACGTGTCAGCTTCCTCTTAATTATGCTTCATGGTTTGTAGTTCAGACTCCGCATTTAAAAACCCTGTTGACATTACTATGATGCACAATGACACCATTACTATTAGACTTAAGACATAAAACAGAGACACATACAGAAGTCCTTATACATATACTGTCCCTCAAACCAAATCTATTATTTTAATAAGATTATTTTTATTCATAAGCATGTTGTATTAGAAAATACAGCTAGATAATGTGGATCTTTATCGTGGTTAAACCGAACCATTATTTATCCTCCGTCCATTGTTCTAAGTCAATTATATTAGCTGTATATTCATAATTTTAGAGGCTTTGATATTAATG
Organism: Arrhamphus sclerolepis; assembly: GCA_037176975.1. Lineage (NCBI taxonomy): Eukaryota > Metazoa > Chordata > Actinopteri > Beloniformes > Hemiramphidae > Arrhamphus > Arrhamphus sclerolepis. The sequence continues at coordinate 14,588 of JBAMYA010106851.1, read as the reverse complement.
TAACATTTTTTTTTTTTTTTCCCTTTCTGTCCTTCCAGTTTTTCAAATCAGCTGCTCTTTCTGACCAATTATATTCGGGGATACAATGATGATTGGCATGCCCCCAGGCCTGCCCCTTTACCGACAAAAACACCCACTAAAAACAAACACTCGCACGCAAACATTAAAGTTTTGGCAAGCGCACAGGGCAAGTATTGTGAGCGGACTCTGCGCATGCTCGAGCTGTTTTTCTCCTTGCAGGCCACATTATTGCTCCAGGGGGCAGAGATGCAGGATATAAAACAGCTTGCGAGTGCTTGGAAATAGCCTGGGGGGACAAAAATGCATGCACGGATGTGTGATTTGCGTGCTCGTGAGTCTCAATGCGCGCGCGGGATTTATGGCAGTATTCTAATCCCATACCCAAGATCCAAATGAACCTTCTTTCTGTGAAGTGTCAGTGCTAACCACTGCACTACTGTGCTGTCCATCATAAGAAAAAAAAAAAAAAAAAAAGGATAAGAAGAGGACGCCGCAGCAGGAACCAGCAACACCATAGTATGTAGTATTTTAAATTAAATTCTGAATTTAACGAGGATCCATTATATTGAAGCTAGAACTGGTGAGATGTGATCTCTGCAGGTCTGGTTAGATGGCTAAGACCTCTTCACTGGCTCCTTGTAAAATTTAGAGTTGATTTTAAAGTTTTATTGTTAGCTTTTAAAGCTATGAATGTGCTGGCACCATTTTATTTAACCAAGCTGCTTCATGCATTCTCCAGCAAGGATGTTATGCTCTTCTAATTAACTGCTTTTAGAGGTGCCTAGAACAAGATTAAAAACAAGATTGAGCATCCGACAATCCAAATAAGATCTGCATGAGAGTTAAAAGACAGATTGTGATCAAAAAATGTCACTAAGATCATTAAGAGCAATGGAGCTACCCGGATGCTAAGGAAATGTAGTCTAAATTAACAGTACTCAAGTATATATTCAAGAGGGCTGGAAACTGAAGTGATCTGATGAATATGACTTGAACTATTTTAATGCCATTCCTCTTAATTTCAACCAACCAATTCCAATCTAACAATAAGTGTTTGTTTTTTTTTAGGATAATATTTGCTGTTGTATTTCACTTTCAATTTTGCAAAGAGATGTAATTTCCAAAGGATTTCTAAAGACTATGCTTAAAGTCAGGGCTTCAGGCTTTTCTAAAGTTCTAGTTATGAATGCTGGGATTTATATGCACAAGTCCCAGTTTTCTGTTTGGACTCATGTATGAAAGTCCCAACATATTCTGATACAGTTAAAAATAAATAATTTATCAAGTAACACAGCACACGGACTGTAGACTAAAAACAGCACTCTGAACAAATAGCTCAATACAATTTTTAACTGCATAATTAAAACTTTATATTACAGTCTTTTTTCCATTGTTTTTGTTGTTGTTGCTGTTTTAATTAACTGAATATATGTTATATGGATAATATTACTTTAATAATACATTTTTAGTTCAACTGTGATGACACAAACGATTTTCAGGTACGTTATTAATCTGAAAAGCCTCACTGTCATTCAGTAAAGGTACTGCTGGACTTTGAAAAGAAGTTTCTGATGTTTCAGGACTCACTGGACGCTGCCCCTGATTGTGGCTGGCTCTGTCATTTTCTACTGTGCAGGTCTCCTCTTGCTATCTTGTCTCTCTGATAACTACTTAGGTTTCCTTGAAGAGAATACAATTCATACTTTGGTTATACTCTCTCTTTAATATGTGCAGTGTAAAAAAAAAGACAAAATGCTTAGAAACATGAATGTGTGACTCTTCAGTAACTATTCACCCATCACAGATGACTGAGAAGTTTCACTTTAGAGCAGGGAATCTCCTCCTGACAAATAATGCAGGAGATTACTGGACCAGGGGTGCAAGCTGAGCTCTGTAAATAAAAGAGATATGTGTTAAAAGTAATGGTTAAAGTCAAGTACACTTTCTTTCTATGCAATATTATGCAACATATGTAACATACAGAGTCACTCTATAAATTTACATAGACAAAGAACAGGCACTGCTGAAGAGGACGTATGTAGATTGTTCACTTATTATTGATATAGATTTAAACAGCCAATTGTGAATCCCATCTTAACCCTCATAAGGTTTTTTTTTTTTGTTTTGTTTTTTGTTACACAGGACGTCCTCCCAGGTCTGGTGGACCCTTTGCATTTTGGGGCTTTTAATTGAGCATCAATTTCCTTTTTTTCTTTTTTTTTTTTTTTTTATTAAAATACTCAGCAGATGTTTACTTCATCCCAATTGCAACTAATATAAACTACATATATGTTCCCTTTACCTTTGTTAAATCACTTTTATGAATAGAAACACTGCTCATTTTTATTTTTTAAATTAAAATGAAACAAAATAAGGAAATAGAAAAATTATCAACAAATGTACAAATTAAACAAGGTTTTCCAAAACAAAAATGGATTATTTATTTGAATTCAGTCGCAAATTTAATTTACTCAGGTCAGTTTACACATAACATCTGTCTGAACACATTAGCCCCACTGAACATGACCATTTCTGTACCACAATACTATAGTATACCACACATAAGAGCCAGACTTTTGTGTGTGTGTTACATGTGTATGTCTTGCACTGTGTGCATGTACATTGTATATGTATATTGTATTTTTTCTGTCCATCTTGGGTCCACACACTTGACAGTCCTTTTTTTTGCTGCAGCGTTTCAAAGTGGGCTGGTCCTGGTCCTGGCTCCTCACGTAGTCCTAGTGCTGAAATGAGGATCCTGAGGCTCTTTTATGCTTTGAATCTGGCTGATACTCATCCCCCTTTTCAAACTTGGTGTCAGACCCTGAATTTTCAGGAATGCAATCCTCACATTCTGAAACTTCTTCCTCTCCATCACTATCAAAACCTTCTGCCCCCTCCAATGTTAACTGTAAGGCTGCATAGTGAATCTCTTTGCCATATTGATCAGTTTTGGTGTGAAACCTTGCTGACAGCGATATTTACAGTGCCAGGTTCCCAATATAGGTTCCCGCAAAACAGAGAGTGAAATGCATGGGAATGTTGGTGTAGACAGTGTTGGGTGCTCTAATTTTGGAGCAATGTTGCAACCTTGTGTGGGAACAATGGGTGAGGACTGTGGGTACTCATCTTAAGGCCTACTTTAGAGGGAAATGATCTGAACCAAAAATGAAAAATCTGTGTTGCGTTCTCACTTCTAACTCCATGGATAGATGAGTGTTTTAGGGAAAAATCTGCATGCAGACGGACACACAAAAGTGTGTGAAATTTCCTATTTATTGATGCAGTATGCACGGCAGGTGGCTAGGTGGCATGACCACCAAGACCAGGCACCTGGAACACTTACTTAGTAATTATTTGCATCATTTTTCTTAAGTTTTAGGGTTAAGAAGAATGATACAAATAATTATTTGTCCACGGGTCCCACAGAACCGAAGACCTTATGAGGATTAAAATAACTTGCTCTTGATCATTCTGATCAACAATTTTTTAGACTAATTTAAAAACTCTCTTTTATGTTTAAAATATCGCTGAGCAGCTCAACTCTTATCTGGATGATAGTAAATTATCTGATGTTCTTCAGTCTGGCTTTCAGAAAAGGCATTTGCCTAAAAGTGCTGTTTCAAAAGTCTCAGAGGATGTTTTTAATGGCTGCTGACTCTGGTCAGTATACAGTTTTAATGCTGCTGGACAGCTGCTTTGGATAATGTTGATCATATAATTATGATTGAGTGTCTAGTTTACTTATTACTTTGTCGGCAGAACTTTCAGTGTCTTGGCTAACAACTGTCTGATTCAAAAAAATGCTCTCTAGCGGTGTTCCTCAGAGCTCATTGCTGAGACCACTCTTGTTTTCATTATATATGACCCCCTTGGAAGGCTCATAAGCCTTTTTAATAATGTATCTTACTACCTTTATGCAGATAATATCCAGCTTTACTGCTCCTTTCAAGAGTCAGGGATCGGTATGCTAGCTGATTTACTAAACTGTTTTTGTTCTTTTTGCAAAAAGTAATTAACAAACACTTATCTCCAGCTGAATGCATCCAAAAAAGAAACACTGATCATTGCCCCTGAAGATAAAATTCCTCTAATCAAGCAACACCTCAGGTCCCTGAGCTCCTCTGTTCAGTCGAGCATTTAGTTTAGCATTTAGTTTTTATCATCTCAAAACTTAAGAGTATACTTCCATAGTCTGTCTTGTAGATGGTTTTATATGCTTTTATGTCTTCTAGACTGGATTTTTCCAACTCTATTTTTACCTGTTTTAACAAGTGTTCTTTAAACTGACTGCAGGTTGTTCAAAATACAGCAGCCAGGCTTTTAACTGATGCTCCTAGATGGAACCACATCACCCAAATTTTATCTTCTTAACACCAGATGACAGGTACACAATGCATTGATTTAAAAATGTTAGTACTGACTTTTAGAACTTTTCATGGCCAAGCCCCAAAATATATTTGTAATCTTTTAACCCCTTATTCCTCAGCTCCCACACATCCACTGAACAGAACTTTTTATCGGTTCAAAGAACTTGCTTACAGTCTAGTTTCAATTGTTGCAATGCATTTCAACCTAATGTCCCTTGATTATGGAACGCTCTTCCTCTTTCTTTGCGCCTGACCAACAGTGCTAACTCTTAAAATTCAACCAAAGACCCTTTTATTTAAACAAACTTTAGTTGATTGGAAATCTTGACTTTTTCATTTTAATCTGCATTATTTTATTTTATTTCATTTTATTTATATGCATTTTAATGATTTAATCCTTGCTTGTTTAAATTAATTTATCTTACTCGACATTTCATTGTAAAACATCTTGTGATTTTTTTTTCAGTGCAAACAATGCTTTAGAAGTAAAGTTGATTGGTTGGTTGGTTGGCTGGCTGGCTGGCTGGCTGGCTGGCTGGCTGGCTGGCTGGCTGACTGACTGACTGACTGACTGACTGACTGACTGACTGACTGACTGACTGACTGACTGACTGATTGATCTTGTACCCAGTGTTGGAACACTGAAACAAAGCAATTTTCACTTTGTCTCCTGGAATTCTAAGTAATTCAAACCTTTGGAAACACTTCCATCTATGTATTTGTTACAACCATCTAGTCATTTTTATTCCTGGATTAAAAATAAATAAATAATGAAATACAGCAATGCAAGTTAACTTAACTTTGAAAGCTAAAACTAGAGAAAACAAGAGTTATGACAGCAGCAGGATTGAGTCAAATATAAATGGACATATGTAATTTCTGGCAGACAATGAGAAAATCAGAGATGAACTGATAATAATTGCTCTGAACCACAGTCTAAGCTGAGATTTAAAGATATAATCCCAGACTGACCTGAAAATGTCACCTTTTGCCAAGACAGTCTGTTTAAGCAGAATCTTAAAACGTTTATCTGTTTTTTGGTCAGCCAACCAAAATAAATGTTTGTGTGTAACTTATTAGAATTATTTGACTCTGTGCTGTACAACTCACCATGTTACTTCTTGTCAGACCACTACAGAGAGCAAAGGGCCCTGTTACCTCAGCTGCAACACAGTGAAAATGTCAAGAAATGATTGATTTCCAGTTAGGTAAAACACTATGATATTTTCGAAAGTTGTAATTATTAGAAAGGTTAAAAAAAGAAAAACCTATGCTATAAACTATTGTAGCAGCTGTGGATACTCATTTGCTAAGATAAGACAAAGCTACAACCAATTATGACTTATTGATACTGACACATAGACACATTGAAACAAGATAGAGCAGCAAAGTATTACCAGAGTGCTACTACAACAGTAAACCTAGAGAGAGGGTTTTTGCATAGAATGATGGAACGATGGATGCTTTGAAACCCCACATCCACACTGTCAAAGTAACAACTATTGGCTCAGTGTTTAGATATACACAATGGTAAGATGCTATTGCAGTTAGAGATTGATACAGTGCATTGTACATCTTCCAAGGTATGAAGAAGTTAAAGTAAGGGGGAGGCAGGATGACAGGTCAATGGTGGGATTTCACTACCCCCCTACTCATCAAGATTGGGTAGCAAGCCCCAATAAAAACAGAGCCTAACCTTAATACATGGGCAGCTAACTTGATAGAAAAAAAAAAAAAACATAAAGTCCTTTGGGAATTCAACAACCTCCTGTGGCAAAGAACCATCAGAATCTCTACTGGAAGACATGAATGCAACACTGGAAACTGCCCCTGTCAAAACCATCACTGGGACCAATCTGTTGATAAATGCAGATGCTTAGCCACAAGATGAACAGCAATAGCTAGAGGACGCAGGAACATCCTCCACAGAAGAAGACTACAGAAAAAAATCATGACAACACTGGAGTAGGTTAGCTTTCTCACAGAACTACAGAAACGCATGGACATTAAGGAATTACTATTAAGGAACTGCCTAAGAAATACTGCAGGCTGGCTGCAGATGAGACAAAACTGGAAAAATATTTGGGAGAAAGAGGCATCGCATGTTCAGCAGCTGCTACAATACCATCCACCTCCCGGCCTATAACCTGTCTTAGCACCACATGGAAGCTCCTATTCGGAATCATAGCAGCTATGAGAAGACAGAAAAATGCATAAGCAGAGCACAAAAAGGGATTGACAAAATACCAGAGGTGCCAAGCACCAGCTACTGGTTGACAGGACAGTCACCTGGTAATGTAAGACCAGGAGCACCAACCTGTTCACTGCCTAGATTGATGACACAAACGTCCTATGACTCAATGCTGCACGCACACATGCGGGACTGCCTGAAGCCGTATAAGATCAACAGAACACTAAATGCCTTCCAGCAAGAACTCAATAAAGCTGTAAAACTCGAAGCCAGGAGGTTAACTCAGAGCCAGTGGCACAGGTGAGCATCAAATATGGTACAGACCAAGGAAATGCCCTGTCTGCCCTGCTGTTCTACAGCCCTGAAGCCCCTAGATCAGATCATCAACAAGAGTGGCTACGGGTACAGACTTTGAAATGGGGCAGCCATTAGCCACCCGCTCTTCATGGATGACAAACTGGGACACTGACTCATTGATTCCCCTCACCAGGATTTACCACAGCAATATCAGGATGTCACTTGGACTGGATAAGTGTGGGTTGATAGTAACTAGGAGAGGGAAGAGGTTCACAACTGAAGGGATTAAACGACCAGAAGGTAACATAGCAGATGCTGAGGACAGCTACAGATACCTGGGGATCCCACAGACAGATGGCAATCATGAGGAGGCAGCATGAAAGACAGCCACAGCCAAAAAGAGAGTGAAACAGGTCCTGGAGAGTCAGCTGAATGGGGAAAAACAAGATCCAGATTATTAACATCTATGCTCTACCAGTAATCAATTATTGAACTGGGATAACATAATCACTATTGAAAGAGATGAAAGCCACCAATTTCAAGACAAATAAAGAAATAAATAAATAATACTCTACTACTGCAATGCATGGAGGGTTTCACCGAGGTTGTACACTAAGCAAAGGGAGTGAGACTGGGGAGTAATCAGGGCATCAGGACCACTATCTAGTAGGAAACATCAGACCTCGAGTAATAGAGCTAAAACACTGGTCTGAAACTCCAGTCGTCAAGGACCACTGTCCTGCATATGTTTGATGTTTCCCTGCTTCAACACACGATTCAAAATAAGGGATCGTTAACATACTTGTGCAGACCTGGACATCAAGCTGATGGTGATCCATTCATTTCAGTCATGTGTGTTGTGGCAGGAAAACCTCTAAGACAGTAGCCGCTCAAGGAAGTTTGGGACCCCTGATCTAAAAGATGGCCCCAACTGATCACCTGGTAAATGAATGCCTCACAAACTAAGACCAGCATGGAGGGGCTATTGTGGAAGGAAAAGGGTGGATTGTTATTTATAAGATATATCCATGCTAAAATCTAACTTCATATCTACATTTAAGTTACCTCCCCTCCCCCAGAATTTAATGGACACAGATAAATTCCAAAAATAGAAATCAAGTTGTGATGACTGCACAATCTGAATATCCCTTTGGGATCAGTAAAAGCATTTTGCTTTGTATTGTATAGTATGAGAGAAAAAAATAAAAAATACAATTCAATGAGACCATACTCCTTAAAAAATATGTGCTTAAAAATCAATCCTGCCAAGTAAGATTCAAGCCCAAACTTAGCATACTTGATATCTAGAAAAGAAAGAAACTTTCACTCTATTGTGAGTCAAATCACTGACTTTAATCTGACTTTCACCCGAATTTAACTTCTTAAGATTCAGAACTAGCCTAAAGGTCACATGCCCCACAAATCACAATGCCATGTTGTGGCAGAGAACCTAGAAAACATTAACTGAGGTATATAAATGATTTCATATATCATCTATTTGGCTTCAATCCTCCTCATTGTTTATTGGGTGCTGGAGACTGTCCCCCGTCTCACTCATCCCGCTGTCACCAAATGAGAATCAGGTAATGCTCTGGGCAGGTGACCAGCCCATCACAGATGTCCATTCATATGTAATTGTGGTTAACAGAAACACAAAATAGTAAAAGGAGTCTTCAGAGACTGGGCTGAAACAAATAAACTTTAACAAAAATCCAAATAAGAAGAAATTTCCCATTCTCTCTCAGTGTTGGCAAACCAGTATAACAATGTAACTATAATGTTCACACAGTTTAAAAGGGAAATAAATCACTGTCATTTCTTTGTAGACGCCCTTGAGATCTTATGTCTGTGGCCTTGTGTTCGCTAAAGCTGTCAGATGATACTTCCCCCATTCTAAGAACATCATTACACCTGAGCTGACATTTACCATAAAAATATCCTATCACTAAAGAGGTTTCCCTCAAGGCAGCAGTTTTTAAAAAGTCATATTGAATAAAATGACACATCGAAAAATCAGAACCCACATATATTTGAAGTTATCTTTTGCCCTACAACAAAAAGTTACTTTTGTTTGCCCTTCAAGCCTAATGCACCATGGTCCTACAGATTCTGATCCAATGCCTGTTACACTGGGTGCATACTAATATTAATTAATCCAGCCATTTGACCACTATCTTGCAAAGACTCATCCAGAGTAGAAGCTGTTTCCAGAAAAAGTGGAGGTATTATGAACAATGCTAAATAAATAAATGTATACATACAGTTAGGTCCAGAAATACTTGAGACAGTGACAGAGTTTTTTGTTTGTTTTGTTGTTGTTTTTTTTGTTATTTTACACCACCACAAGGAATTTGAAATAAAACAATTAAAATGCAAAGTAAGGATTTAAAAACCAAACAAAGTGAATAACAGTACCTATCCAAAAAGCATGCATCTCATTTCTTAAACAGCGATGTTTAAAGATGTTCATCTGTTTTCAGAAGGATCAAATTACTGGCAAGCAAAGATAACATCTAAGGAGATTGCTGAAATTACTAAAAGCCTTAAGACAACCACTTATCAATATGGCCAACTGGGGAGAAAAAAGGCTTTTGTTTGTTAGGGAGCGTAAAGATTGGACTCTGAAGAAATGGAAGAAGGTCATGTGGTCTAATGAGTCCAGATTTATCCTGTTCCAGAGTGATGGGCACATCAAGGTAAGAAGTGAGGTGGATGAAGTGATGCACCCATCATGCCTGGTGCATACTATACAAGCCTGTGGGGGCAATGCTATTACCCGGGGTTGTGGCAGTTGGTCAGGTCTAGCTTCAGCAATGTTATGAGGTCAGCTGACAACCTGAATATACTGACCAGGTTATTCCATCAATGGATTGTTTTTTTCTTCAATGATGGCATGTGGATATTCCAAAGAAACAATGTCAGTATCCATCGGGCTGAAATTGTGAGAGTGGATCAGGGAGCATGAGACATCATTTTCACATGTGGATTGGCCACCACAGAGCTCAGACCTTAACCGCATTGAAAATCAGCGGTCCGATCATCAATGCAAGATAAAAAGAATGCAGTTCTGGTTGGAAATTTTTGTGAAATTGCAGAAGCTTTTCCAAATGATGCTACGCCGAATGTGTGCTGTAAACAAAGGCGGTCCAACAAAATATTAGAATATTAGAATTTTCTTTTGGAAAGTCACTGTTTCATTTTAAGCATAATGCTTCATTTTCAAAGCCTCAAAAGTATTTAGACAGTTAACTGAAATGAAGTTAATTGAACAAATGTGATCCATTCCCTCATAAATTCAAGACTAATGAAACAGTTAAAAGGTCTGTAGCCAATATCGGGTAATTAGCTGTCCTTTGGCAGCTGCTTGGACAGTAGGAGGCCATCGTTAGACTAAAAGAAAAAAAAAAAAGAGCACTGGTGAGCTCAACTACATCAAAACCCTGAAGGACTACAGAAGACATGTGAAGTATATTAAGAAAGGTAGTTGTTTCACTGTCAGAATCAACAATCAAGATAAACACTCATAAAAAGATACATATCAAATAGATAAATAGAGAGTGTTTACAAAAAAAATGTGTTAACTACCAACAGCATTCAAGAACAGGAAAGCCAGATTACACTTTGGAAAGAAACATCAAAATAAGTTCCCCATTTTCTGGAATGAGTCTTTGGATAGATAAATGTGCAGAATGGGTACGTATACCTGCCTTAGATTACTGTCTATAAATACATGATTGCAACCTTTTGTAATTTGGGGTTGTATTGCACTTTTATGAAGGAGTACTAAATGTGCTTGTTTTTCTATTGTACTCGTATTCAAATACTTATTGTGGCTTTGCATCAAAGAGCAAGGAATATGACAAAGTGATAAACTTGAATTGGTATTTGATATAAAATGACAGCCTTTGGTAAGTTCCAAATAGTAACTCATAGAGAGTACTAATAGAGTAACTAATAGAGTACTAATAGAGTGATAAAAAAGGACTTATTGTGCCAACTTCATGTACTTTGCTTTCATTCTTATGCTCAATGTTGGCAGAAATGATAACTTGTCATGATGCTGTGTTGATGAAGATAAAGTAATATAGCTACTGCATATTTCTACATTCTACATTTGTGTGTTGCTGGGATGAGCATTGCTCTACTGGAAAAAAAAAATCATGATCTGGTAAATAGAAATGCCATTAATGCTCTTAGAATTCATTGCTATTCATGAACTAAAGATGTTATAAGGTCATTTCAAAGAACGGTCTATGGTCTCTGAAGAGGCTACTTCAACAATGGTAATAAGAGGGCAGCCTGCTTTAGCCTCAGTCTGATTAGATTGCATGTGCCTGCATTAATAAGACACAACCAAATCCAGGTATGGTCATTTCTGTGGCCAAACAACAGAAATGTCATTTAATTAGAGAAGGACAAGAACAAATTAAAACAAATAGTATTTTAAAAAAAGGGAGACACAAGGCTGACAAAGTAAAAACTGATCTGCATTTCTGTCTGGTTCCTTGATATTTTCCATTGTGTTATTTCACACAGTAACAAACATTCCTGTAAAGGTTGGATGAGATTTCACCTCTGAAGTATACAGACACTCTAAACATGAGTGATTTATTTTTTTATTTTTATTTTTTTGAGGACAGTAAAATGAAAAATGATTACGATATTAATGTCTATACATATCCAGTATCAGGCACTTAGTTTACCTTTGCACAATGACTAAAATAAGGGGAAGTTCTTGTTATGATATAGTTGATATTTATTTATCACCTTAGAAAAGTCACATTAAAGTACACAGTCAAAAAAATAATAGAATCAGCTCTTGAAATGACCACCAAGGCTCATATAAAATCACCCCAGACTGCAAAAATGTTTTCTAGAATAAATGATCAAGGTCCTAGGGTCCAAGGCAGCAGTTTTTTGGCGGCAGCAGTACCAGAGAGTCCTTGGATGGCCTCATATGCTATAATTTCATTAAAAAACAGGTGTTTGTCATGTACACCTAATGCTATTGCAACGATTGACAGTTTCAAAGATGCTTTGTGCTGCTTTGTGTATGTGTGTGCGTGTGTGTGTCTGTTTGTACTGTATACAGACTCCTCAGAAGACTATTGGGATCTATTAACTAGAAACACAATCAGATGAATACTGTATTCCCCACAGCTTTTTTTTTTTTAAAGAGCATGAATCTTTATTTTGGAGACTTAAAATGAAACATTTTAACCATGGTCACATTTACATTTACAAGGAGATAAGAACATTTAGACATTCAATTGTGATCTCACAGCACTTTAGAATACACTTCTTAATTGCAAAATGATAATGTCATGGGTGGCGATGATATACATAATTGCTGTGATAAGTTTTCCAATTTTAACAAGTTTTCTTGAATTCAAAAGAACTCCAGAAAATATTAACCTTGGGTGAGTGTCAATCACAAGACTTTCTGGAGAAAAAAAGTCTGTTATCTAAGAGTTAATTGCTTTTTTTTTAACATTACTTTTTAGTAATCATGGTGGATAAAGGTCCTTGTTCTGTTATGTGCAAGAAAATAAGGTTTTGGCACTGAAAATACTATATCACTATATGAACTGAAAAATAAGAAAGCATTTATTCATAATGAATTTATCATTCTTCAATGTCAGAACAGTTTTCATCCTCCGTAGAAGCTAGAATAGCTGAAAGGTGGTGTTCAAAATTATATATATATATGCATGTTTGTTTTGTTTGTTTTTTTCTCATTTAAGCTTATTGTGATTTAAATCACATCACTCTAATATCTCTCTTGTCTGGCATGATAAATATATAAATGACTTACCATATACATGTGCGTCTAGTCAGATGTTTTCCAACACCCTGTTGCACATTTAGCTGAGAAAGGCATTAAGTCAATTTCATTGCAGTATGGTTTGAGAGTCCAGTAGTCAGTTCCAGTGTCATTCCACTTTTCTTTCAGGACTATTAGAGCAGAGATTTAAATCTTAAGATCGCTTAGTTTAACGTGTTGGGATGACTGAGTGGACTGGCTACTATGATGCAATGCTGCACAAGTATGCTCTTGGAAAACCCTTTTCAAACTCTTATTCACAAGCATAATCCACAACAACCAGGCATCTTGGGATGCTATTCATTTGGGTAATTAAAAGCTTGGATAGGAGGCCCATTAAGTAACAATGCCATGTTAAGAAATTGACTGGGTAATTTCATAAAAATTTAAAACATTAATCTTATATTGAAACGCTTACATGCTCCTCAAATGCTTGGTGACCTTGTTGTTCCACTTAGAATTACAGGCTTAGTAACTCATCGAGCATTAAATGGAGATTGCAAGGTGCCTTTGCAAATAAATACTCACAGTGACATCTGCATGCTTAGTTCATAACTTGCAAAACTCAAACTGGACTGGACTGAGATAGTTCAGTTTTCCCCACAAAAAGCACTTGTAAACTTAGCAATAGCCTGCCACTTCTCCAAGGTCTGCAGGAGTTTGATTGTTTAGTGTCCTTTACTACTTGGCTCTCTTGATTTGACGGCTTCTTATGTATTTGCTGTGTAAGCATATTTAACGTGACCTTTTATATTATTTATGCTGAGTTTCATATAATTAAAAAGGCCCATCTGAGGATCAGCTTTACAAAACTTTACAAGTAAGAATTACAATGTTTGGCATTTGTTAATGGTAAAACTGTAAAATGTATCTGAGATCTGGAAAACTTCAGTTGGACATTTTTTTATCACACATAATGGAATATTTTCAACAAGCAAGATTCTGGTGTGGACATGGATGAAAAGAACAGTGTTTTTCTATCAGCCTGTAATCAACACCTCCCCTGCTACAAAAGACTTAATGGCAACAAGAAAAGACAAATTTATGGCACACTGTGCTCTGTTTCCGTCTTCCCTAAGCTAATGGCTGCAATGACATAGTATCTAATCTGATAAGAGGGAAGGGAAGGGTCATAAACATTTTGCAGCCACATTCTTTTGTAACCTTCCCCTCCTGGATTCAAAGTGTTAAGGATTTGGTGAAAGCATGTAAACTGAATATCTTTGTCACTGTTTGTAATATTTTTATTTTCCTGATTAAAATGATGGAACGCTGATGTTTCTATGACTTTCAAAACTAGAGATAATGAAATGTCTATGTTAATTCCATTTCATATTAAAGGACCATGTTATAAGATTTAGAATCAATCTTACAACCTTTGGATATTTTCATTTTGTGACTGTTGGTGGGTCACTATTACATATATAAATATAGATAATCAAATCTAACTGAAGTGTGTGTGTTTCTGGCTTTGAAAGTCTTTTTGTTGTTGTTTGTTTGTTGTTTTTAAGTTTTCTCCTCCAGAGAAAATTTTAATCCTGGATGTTTGCATTAATGAGACTTTTGTATGCTCTTTAAGTTACATTTTGCTCATTAGTTCATGGACAATTTTCTTTTCATTACAGAAATACTAATTTTTATAATAAGCAACATACAGTCAAGTTTTTTTTTTTGTTTTGTTTTGTATTTTTGTTCTTTTTTCCAATTTTACCAAGAATCCAGTTAAGTGTATTTTTTCTTTAACCTTGCTGATCGCAAAACTTGTTTTTTTTTTTTGTTTTTTTTCTTGTAATTAATTAATTTTTTTATTGACTGCACACTGTGGAGAAAAATTTACATATACACACACATAACACATATACATATACACACACACACACACATA